>JAGGAW010000099.1:10215-20437 GCA_017657375.1 Termitomyces sp. T27 | reverse complement strand
CCATTGCTATGCATCCTGCGTCTTCCCCAAACGGCTCCACGACCCCATTTCAAAGAATCCCGGCAACCTCTCCCACACCTCCCTACGTCCCCTCTCATGTCTCCCCCTCGCATGCCCCACACATCTCTCACAGACTCCCAGCCTCTCCCACCTCTCCCAAGGTCTCAACGGCTCCGGTCCCCTCCCCGTCGTGCACAACATCGCCCACTCCACCATTGGGCCCCTGCTCGCTCTGCACGCGTTCGGCGTCAGACAGTTCGGCGAAGTCTCAAACGCTATGAGGAAGGCGTGCGAGAGGGAGAGTTCGGCGGCGTGTAGATGCGTACGGCCGACGAGAATGAGGGTTTTTTGGTGCCATGATAGGGAGGTTGGGGAGTGCGAGAGGTAGCGCCGCGGGGAGGAGGTACGTGCGAGGAGGTAGTACAGGTATGGGAGGATCATGGGGATGTTGGTGGATTGCGCGAGGTTGATGGCGCGCATTAGGGAGGAGGATTTGGGGAGCGGAAACGAGGGTGTCGAGGTTTTATTGGGTTTCGCGGGTTTCGTGGTTTTGTTGCGGTTGTGGTGCTGTCCATGGTGCTGAGTGGAGTGACGGCGTGAGTGGGAGTGGTGAGCTGCCGCTGATGTTGATGTTGAATGTTGCGCGGCGTTGTTCGGAGTTGGGTTGAGGGGAGGTTGGGATGAGTGCGAAGTGGGATACGTCGAAGATGCAGCAGTCGGTGGTGTGAAGATCGTCCCAGGTGCAAGAGATAGTGTGACCGTGCTATACGTTGCCGCGGCCGTCGTGGTCGTTGTGTCCGCTGTCGCACCGTTGCCTTCAGAGCGTTCTCCAGCGGTCTTGACCATGGATGGGGTATATGGCCGGGGGGAAGACGCCACGTAGTCTTCGTATGTCGTAGGAAAACGTGCAGTCAGCATGGAGATGCATCGTTTCCGCAATGCAGGAATAAGGTACTTCGTGCTAAGTCGTAGAATGCCGCTAATGAACTCAAGCAGTACATCGAGGTCCGCATCCGCGGGTAGCCCATCAAAATGTCTGGGTATCCGAATCAGCGTCGCTACGAAACTTTATCAAAATTGAAAGAAGACACACGAGGGGTGATATATCGCGCCCAAGAGATCTTGGAAATCCGCCGCACTATCGTCGGCGAGAACAACAACACGGCATCCCTCAATCGTTTCATCTCCTCCCTCCGCTGAGTTCGGCTGTGGTAAGCTGAAGAGATCTGCGAACACTTGGGAATGATTGACGAGAATAGTTTGGTGGACACGAAACAACGTGTTCTCAACGCTGAGCACGATGGAGCCGTCGTGCAGCCAAAAGTCAGCGCTCCTGCTCATGGCGGCGGTATATGGACAATGGAAGGGTAACGCAGATGTAGGCGAAGAGAGAAGACAGAGAAGACCCGAAGAAGATGGAAACGGCGCAGGGCAGGCTATAACGAGGTCGGCACGATGCAAATTGATGGACCCCGATCAAGCATTGTTGTGGCTGTGCTGTGTTTGCGTGTGCTGGCGAAGCGAAGGTGAGATAATTAGAGACAAATTTAACTCGAATGGTTGGTTCCTTTTTTTCTTTTTTTGCCAATGTCTCTATGCCGCTGAGCTGCAGAATGCCAACACGTGTGGTAAATACAGGTCAGCTATCCTCGTGGTCTCCGGGAGGGATTTGTTCACATTAGGGATGAACTCACAGCGACTCTACATCCATACACGAAGATGTCATGTTCCTTCGAGTGTGAAAGATTGTTTACCTCGTGTGCCTCGCGACCGACTATCAATGACGTATCGTCTCACATTTGTTATTGATTCTTGAACCCGTCAAGACGCGTCGGGTCACAAAAGACGCGCTCTGTACGGCTAGAAATACCCCTTCGTGAAATATGCTTTGCTATTCACAATTTGACGCGTTCCTGCTCCCGTCTGCCACCGGGTCTGTTCTGTTTTACTACTTTCTATTCTTGCTTTAAGATCCGAGAAGGATGTGCCTCGGAAGAAGGGCTTTCCAACTGTGGTGTAGTCTCGCCATAATGGTTAATTCATTTCACGCTGCCCCTCTTTCATAATTCGAAGCTAATATAAGAGTGACACTTTGGCTACCCCATAGAGAATGTCTTATGCACTTTCCATGTAGCCAAAAGCCGAACAATGTCTGGAAGTCTGTCTTTAGAACGCACCCATATTGTCTGGTCTAGTTTGTTCACACCAACCGTCACTGACAGGCTTTGCGGTTCCTCACTTTGAATATGACTCGAAGCCTCTTGTCTTCTGCGTATAATCTTGGCCGTCTGAAGGGAGTCGGTATCGCCAGCGCTTAATTTTTGACGCTTGATCGAGATTGCGTCACGTCAATCACTTACCTTGAATTCAACGGGAATGAAAAGGGGTTAGGATGTTCGAAAGCGGTATGTATATGACATATATATATACCGGAAATGCCAAGAAATTAAAATGTCACAGAGAAAGGACCCCAGAGTCTATTAACAACACAGATATCGTGTCATCAGTAGACACAAGAGGTAATATCATCCTATCCACGGATTCGTCATCGAACTCAGCACCTGTGGGTAGCTCAGTTCAGGCTTGTAGTCATCGACGAAGGGAGGTAACACGGAGACCACTTGTGCGTATGTAGGGATACGATTCATCATAGTTGAGGTATACTTAGTTCTGGGATGAAGCGCCCATGAAAAGAAGTAATTGAAAAGATTCAAGTGAGACTCCAGTCATCCTAGTGAGTAGTGTCCTACTCGTTAATCCTCCCTTCTGATTTGGCTGTTACATCTTCAGGCTTTCAAGGATTTGATTTCTCTACGTCTGTTTTCTACTCATACTTCCTTTCAGTCCCCTTCGTCCCTCGCTCATACACCGATTACACCCCTCGTTCAAGCCGGAATATGTCTTCAGTTCCTTGACAAGTCCCGTTTGTGATGGACCATCCCGCCACAATCATCGAGAGTTATTATATTGTCACAGGATCTCGTAATGCAAATCTAATAACTAGGAGAGAAAACCGTCAGGTGTTACACGGTCGCAAAAACACCTTACCGTACCGTCCAAGGCCTTGAACTCACCTTTCACGGTAGCCGTCACCGTTCGTTCGTTGTAGGCTACGGCCACGCGCCGTATACGGAAGGCATGCACCCTGTAGGCCTGCATTTGAGTCTTACGAAATTGTCTACGAAGAGTTTTTCTGCAACACAATGAGAGCGGCAGATGTCAACTCTGGAACTATTCAATCCCGAGTCTGTCTAAGACATGACTTTTTGTCTTGAATCCACGCAGATGGTGTCGATGCCTCTACTTTCATTGGGACATGTGCGCTATATAACAGTGGTATTCGATTGTTTGTTCTTTCTCTTCGATCCTCCAGCCGGCGTGTTTCTTGCTATTCGCTTACATTTGGCTCTCAGTGATGGCTCATTGATCCATTCCAGCACAAATTTAAAGGGAACAGAGGCGCTAATCCTTACTTAAATTCATGGGCTACTTTCAGTTTGGTACACAACTACCAATATCTTGGAAGACCACTTGATCTTTTTCCTGGAACACCACCTGACTTCCGATTGGCCTGTGCTTACACACATGCGAAGAAGCCGTGTGAGATTCTCGTTAAGTAATTAACGTAAGTCAGAGGCTCGTAATCAAGGAAGTTGATTCTGTAAGTCTGTTCCCACCCCGAAGCCCCAGATTGTTACACAGGGATTGTTGTTAATGTATTGCATATGCTGTGCAAGCTTCGAGAACGGGTAAATTCACGCCGTCATAAACAGTCATCAACTAGCCCCGAACATCGACTGTGCTCTTCACAACACAATAAAATGGGCAACAATGCGAAAACGCAAGACCAAACTGTGACACCGAACTGTGGTCTGAGCTTGAAATCCAGCTTTGTGAAAACTGCAGGGTAAGTCTTCAGTTTCAACGTTGTTAGACCAGCCTAACATCAAGATTTTGGACACCTGGTAGACGTCTCATAGACCTTTTTCGGCCTCGAATTCACGCAAAAGAAGCCCCGGCAAGGTTAGTGTTTTTGACGATCGTCACCAGATTTAGAAGTCCGTACAAAGAACTTACATTTATTTATATAGGGAATCAGAGGAAGAGTATGTTCCAAGCAATTTATTTTCGAGGAGGAGTGATTAATCCAGTATCGGTTGACGCAGACCTCGACCTCGAGGGGTTCCCAACCAGCCAACGCAAGGGACAGTCAAATCGTCAGGCTCGAAAGGGTCTGTAAAGAGCGGGCCGAAAATCACACGAAGGACCCAGGCGTAGTACGATCCCTTGGCATCTAATAGCTACTCACCCCCTTTCTGGACGACGCCGAGTCTGTATACTCAAACTTTAGCTACATAGAGGTCTCATTATATAGTTATACTGTGGGTTTCCTTTGAATTTTGGGATAAGCGCCAGTTCCAGCATGGCGCTTAGGAACCTCCGAGGAAATGTCGTTGGATGGCAGCTCCTCAGAGTAATCTTGGGACAGACAATCCACTAAGAACGTCACATACGGAGTGTCCCTGCAACCGTCTGATTCCATATCGGCCTTACACCATCGACAGCACTATGCGTAGCGATAAACCTACGTCTGATCACGGAGCTCGCTTCTTTAGTCTTTGCTCCCTCTAGCGCGCGCATCAAAATGCATATGTAAAGAAGTACATCCACTTATAAGTATGTATATATACCCGCTGATCTTAACCATAGGAATATCGACGAAACTGTGAAACTGACATGCAGCGCAGCAAGTGGTATGCTATGGCAGTGCTTCTGGACCATTCTGCTTGTAAATTTTGCAACTCGATAGGTTCTAGGATTACAATCTCATTTAATGATTAAATTCATGTACTTATATTCAGATAAAGTCACTGAATTGGTTGGGCTCAGCGGAACACCAAGGTGGAGCATACAAGATCACCTCCAAATACGGTTCACCCGCCTCTTGCACAGGTATGCGGTCTCCACTGTCCAGGCCTCGGACTCAAACGTATCCGTAAAGGTATCCATCTTGGGTGGTGAATTTTTGTCGTGTTCGGGAGCCGTTCTCTCCCGGCAAAGGCTGTGTCTCTTGTTGATGCATTCTAACAAGTTGCTTCTCGTGGGCGTTCGATTGCTTTTGCAGTATTAGCCTCCCAGTCGTGCTGTAGTCGGAATGCCTGAGTGCGTTCCTCTAGATCGCGAGCTTCGATCAAAGCTACATTCACCTGCACAAGCTGTTGACGTTCGGCGTCCATTCGGAGCTCCTGTGTTACGAATAAAGAATCAGCGTCTACTCAGCATCGAAGTCCGGCAAACTGGGTTTCAAAACAAATAATAGATGTAGTGTACACGGAAGTACATACGTCCCTCGAGTGTCGGAGGATGTTGCCGGGTATGTGAAAGTCAGCCTGAGGCCCGAGTCGACCATTGAACTGCGCCGAGGTTAGTTAGATCATTCAAGAGTACTGTTGTGGATGTTAGGGGTACTTAACACTTGCTAGCCTCTTTCCTCCGCCGATGTACTGCCATACGTCTTCGGGGTTCTGGTACTGCACTGATCGGAGTAGAAAGCATTGTGTGGGTTTTTGCTTACATAACACGTGCTGAAACTGTTTGACTTAATGTCGTCTATCTTCATATGGGCAGTGCGGAGGCAATACACCTCATAAGTATAAACAGTTACGATGTGGTATTGATTCTAGCGACAAGAATCCATACTAACCGCTTCAGCACTCAAACAGACAATGGACAAACTTAACAACTCAATTTCTTCTGCTCCTTGTGCTCAATTAGGCTTTGCATCTGTTGCTGGTTCTGTGCGACACACAACTTCAAAACATACGGGCAGATACAGTAAAACTTCGCAGTACGTTGATTATGTTATTCTTTCTAATCCAATGGACTCATTTTCATTCCATTCTCCAGAGTCAGGCCTCAGAATCTCTCCATCATTGCGGGAATGTTCTTGTCCTCCAACGAACCATCGTAAGGATAACCCAGATCTTCTTCCCTGCCCAGACAACACAAAGTCGTTCTTAGGCCCAATTATCTGCCTCCGCAGTGGTCAGCTCATGTCCAGCCTGAAGGCCAACTGTATTTTTCTAAGAAGACAGCTATTCACGTTGTTACTGAAGCCTACGTGTACGACCCGAACGTGATGGAGAAGGTCGAACATTGGATCGAAGTGGTTGAAGATCTGCTGCCGCGGAAACAGATCGCCGTTTCAGATGACGTTGAACTCTTTATTCAGATCGAGGGCAACGATTGTTCTTGCTATTTCATCGATCATCACTCCCGCACGGAATTTTGGCTGGACACTCTCGAAACGAATGAGATAGGTATTGATCCAGTGTCCTCCCCGACTCACCTTAGTTCGTCACTCTTTTATCCTTCACTCTGTGTGACTGATAAGGTAGTAGAACTGGCATTGCAAGAACTGTACTGGATTCACGTGGAACACTTCCCCACCCATTTGAAAAGTTTGGCTCCTGGCGTCCTCGAAGAATTGATCGGCATCTTCTCTCATGCACTGGCTGGTATCTATATCTTTAACTCTTTCCTGGCTTCAAGCTCAACCTATGTCAGATCAAATGACGTCCAGAAATTCCACATTCCCATATGATGCACGAGAATGCACCAAGTTCCTGCAGCTCCTGCAATCATTCAGAGGTCAGGAGTCTAGAAAGGTCCTATTTCAACGATTTACACTCTATATCAGGCCGGATGCAAGATGAATATGCAAGATGCGTCATTGGTAGGTGAATCCCACGCAGTATGTATTATTGATACCGACCTATTTGGAAACACAGCGCGACTGTGGCAACTTATCGGTAAGTTCATCCGTTCGGTGTCTAGAAAGTGTGTGCTGAGTAATGTAGTCAGACATAGGTTTGAGACACTTTATGGCGAGCAGTACGCACGACTGTGTCGCGATCAGTCTATTCTCGTCGACACTGCACAGGAAAGCCGCCTATTCCGTATACTTACATCCCTACTGTCATTCAAGACTTCAGACGATTACGTCTTATGTTTGAATGAAATCTACGTTGACCATCTTGTTTACGCTCATCAATGGCAACCGTTCATGGAGCGATGCCTGAGAGACTGGAGGACATTCTTGTATCTCGTGAGTCTTTCATTTTTTTGCATTGAATTAATCTTACATTGATACTTCTTCTCCTAGTCATTACTGGCGCCATTGTAAGTCAATATTTCGTGTGACGAAGGACAAGCTAAACAATCCCTAGATATTTTCTTCTGTTCTTGTTTATCCCTACCCTCCACCTCTTGTCTGTATTCTCTGCATTATGTTTTGGCGCTAGCTTCATCTCCTCAATTCTTCTGATTCACCGTCACGAGGCTTTGGAGAATGCAAGCGTTTGCGGGGATTTGCCTTCTTGCAATCATGGCCTTCCAAGACATTACATCTGGGAACAAAGTCTTGCGGATTCCTACTCTGAGACATCGAGTAGCAGACCATCAGTCTCTGCCGGTATGAGCTCATCGGAATTTTGCGCCTGCCTCGATCATCGTCCCTGTGGCTGAACTGTAATTGATAGACTCCCAGTAAAAAGTTTAGGGAAGATGGGAGTTCCGCTGTCTGCTGGTCTGTGATCTAATTTTCGGTGCAGAATTTGCTTCTCTTCTTTGTCTTAATTATAGACTTGCGTTAGAAATCTGTCGTCGCTACTTTGGTTTGCAGTTTAAACTTGTTCCATTGGAAGGTGAGAATTCCCTGTACAAGCAATAATTTATGTAGGAAGCGCGTAAGTGCCACTGATTCTAGGATTCTACCATAATCATCTCAAAAAATCTGAACCCTCAACTTCATGGTTGAAAGAATACTCTGCTCCTATGAGAACTCATCATTTCCGTTGGCTTGGAATTGAAGCATAATTATGTCTCGCATTGATATGGAGCATAACTAATTCACTTGAACTGGAACGTAGAGGGAACCTGGAGCTCGAGATTACAGTTATTTACCGAAAGATATCATTGGGGAAAACTGGCAAGTAGGCCTTCCACTTCCAACTTTATTTGCTACAGGCAAGGCTCAGGGATTGCCAAAAAGTGCTTGTTGCACGACTGCGTTTGTTATAGTGACGCGGTCACAACCTGAAGGGCAACTAGCGGACCATGACATGCTGTGTTTCGCAGAGCAACACAACGAGTACTCTATTTCTATTGTGACAGGGTCAAATCAAGTAACGTGCTACGCCACAACCTGGAGGTAACTTTGTTATCATTTGCACACGAAGTGGGATGAAGTCAGGTCTTATTCTAGTTAAAACTGATTAAAACAACAGTATGCTACTGAATGATATACACAGAACATTATATTTTCCTTAGATCGTTCAATGATTTCGGAGGCATGACCGGCAAAACACGGTTGACAATAGTGCCTAATTCCAATTATAAAACAGGAAGTGAAAAATATAAAGTAAAGTAAGGTGCAGTCCATGGAACCGACAACGACTATTACAAAGATACGCATCAATGAGTGAGTAAATAAGAAAAGTAAAATCAATAGCACTGAACCTGCCTCGTATTGGTTTGGGGAATATTCCCGTAGTTCGATCAGGATCCGACCACGAATCATCGAATCTATTAGGACGTCAGTCTCCCGTCTCAATGTGAACGAAAAAGTTAAACGTACACGGGAGGACGATGGTTTCTTGACATTGGAAGCGCGCAGTTCGCGCAAGATATCTGGAGCGCCGAACGCTAGCCAGTGCCAGGCCAAAGTTAACATTAAAGATCGTGGAGGAGGCGGTCATGCGCGAACGCCTGCAACGCTGGCGCTTATTAGTTCTAGTCGAACGGCGATGAGAGCTCACTCACGCGTTGCGAGCTAAGCCAAAGAGCGAACGACGACAGCAGATATTGGTATCAGAAGATCTTAAATATATGCGCTCATACAAGCCTCCTGCTGGTTACTGGTACAATCGAGTAAACGCGTCCGAACGCGTCCTCATCTATTCCATGCTTGGCTCGATGGAAGGAGAAGAACACGTCCTTTTCCTCTCACGTTCTCCGAGTTGATGCATCCCCCTCTCCAGCTAGCGGTAATAAGTTCGACAACCTGATGATTTCAACACGGTAAGGACACGTCGACATAGAATGTATATATGCGCACCCATGGGAAGGGAGATTTGACGTTCAATCACGGTCACATCGCGCTTGTGCTTGAACTTGAGCTTGCGCGGTCTGTATATGCGTGTTTGAATTTCGGCTACTTGTACCTGTAGCCATCTACGTCCCTGTCCCCTCGAGCACCATCAGTTCAGCCAGTTCGACAAATCTAGGGATATACGACGTACCAGAAATCTCACGACGAACCAACGGCGAACAGGCTATTACTGGGATGTCCCGCCCAATTGGCAACGAGGCGCCAACGAGGATGCTGGATATTCGCAAAGCAGCAGGTAAGCCATGTTCACGCCGGCCCCTGATCTTGACCTTGACCTTGATCCTGCCGCCCTGGACGAAAATTTGGAAGTAGGTCAGTTCGATTTGATGGCGGACTCCGACTAGTAAGTAGTCGATTTTGGGAATAATGCGCCAGCGATGGAAGGGAAGAATGGAAGATAGAGGATAGTACGTCCAGCCTTTGTACTGCGAGGCGGCGACTAGACAGGACGAGGAAACGAGGGTAGCAGAGAATCTCATGTGGGCCCGAGAAGACGCGGCGTTTTGGGAGTCCCGTGCTTGTCCCGTGCTTTGTCCCGTGTCCACAAACCGGGCCGGTGTACCCGGCAATTTTCATCGAAGTGCCGGCGTCGTCGGCGAGCAAGACTCATTTCATGATCGTCACGTTTCAGACTATTCTATCACCGATCTTCACTGTACCTACTGCCATTGCACCGAACGCAGACACTACGATGAACTTTCCTTGACGAACGATGTTTTCCAAGCCCCTTGCCACATATATTGTCCCTCTCACGTATGCTATCTAGCACACTCAGTCCCTGGTACAGTGTTACAGAGCTCAGTCTCGGGCCCAACTGCTTGCTGTCGTCGACCTGACCTATCTTCCTTTTTCCGTTGCCCCCTTAGCCCTTATCCTCTGGTACAATCATAATATGCGCTAAATTGTTTGTTGGGATCTGTATAGTAATCTCGGTCCCTTGTCTTCCAGGACGTTTCAGAATCCTGCAGCCTGGAACCTGTGTCTATTCGGCATACGTTTCAAGAAACAGCAAGCTGCATGCGCGGAATGCCAGAGGCTCCTCTTCTTTCG
>JAGGAW010000098.1:0-12363 GCA_017657375.1 Termitomyces sp. T27 | reverse complement strand
CCTTCCACAAGTATCTTCTTATTCTCCGCAAGGGCCGAGTGGATGAATGTGAGACTGTCGGTCACGTACGGGCGGAGGCGCTCCGCAAGAGCCTTGTACCTCACTATTTCACCCTCAGTATCGTACTCAAAGTGCCCGTAGCGCTTGAAACGTCCTTCCACGAGCTTCCTGAACTTGTCTGGGAATGCTGGGTCGTAGAGGTGGTGCACCCGCAAGCCTGAGCGCGATGCCTTGCCCGAGTACGCTGGGCCAATGCCCTTCTTGGTAGTGCCGATGGAGGAACCGCCGAGCTCGACTTCTTTCAATCCGTCGACGATCTGGTGGAAGTCAAATACGAGATGGGCGCGATCGGAGACAAAGAGGCGGCCAGTGCATTGGAGACCTTTTGGAGTGTTTGATCAAGATGTATCACCCTAAAAGTAGTGAAAGTATGTACCTTCACGCTCCAAAGCTTCGAGCTCTTCAAAGAACGATGGGACGTGGACGACAACACCGGAACCAATCAAACCCGTGCATTTCTCGTTCACAAGTCCTGTAAAGTATCAGGACCAATAAATCAGCGATTTCTCTGATTACACGTTACTGACCACTAGGAAGTAGATGAAAAGCAAAGGTCTTCTTGATTCGCTCCGGACCGACAGGGACAACGATAGTATGGCCAGCATTATTTCCGCCCGCGCATCGCGCACAGACATCGATATCCGCTGCCAAAATATCAACCAGCTTGCCCTTGCCTTCGTCACCCCACTGAGAACCAAGCACAACCGTGACTGCAAGGTCAAAAAAAGATCAGATAAAAGAAAAATAGGATCTGGCGACAAGACACACCGGTCATGATGGCGATTAGAGGACAGCAGGCGCGAGATCGAACTGTGTGGAAACAGAGATGTGTTGAGGTGAGAGTCAGGAATCAGGATGCGGAGAAGTCGAACTCAATCAATCCGATAAAAGTGCAGCTGAAAATCATGCCGACAAATCAGTCCGAGCCGGATCCGACGCCGGCTTGCGCGGCGGCATTCGTTTCTCGACCGTCGTTGTTGAGGGCGCTGTTCTGCGCTATGGCTGTATTTTCTTCAAAGCCATGGAGGGAAACGTCACTGAATAAGACAATCAAGAAGTACCCAGGTCTTTTTGGCGTGCCGTTCGTGTTGATTATTGTCGCTGCGTCGTATGGCCTCAGCACATTCACTCAGACGCGGTATGATCTCCACGACCAGAAGGTGAAGCAGGTGTGTGTATTGACGCGAGCTTCATTGAGAAGCGAACTGAGGACGGATGGTGGTAGTTGACCAAGGAGCAAGAGCTGAACTTGGACAGAAACAGGAAAAAGTTTGACATTCGAGAAGAGTATTTCGTGAGTGACATTTATTTAGTTCTTTTAGAGTGGGCTCGTCTGATGTACACTAGCGTCTCAATGCTGTCGCGGAAGACGAGTGGGAGCCCAAGAGGATTCCGCGACCCAAAGGCAGGTGGGGCCAGACTGTGGGCGGTCAGAGTTCTCCAACGTCCAGTCCCGCTCCTGAACCTCCGCTCGACGAGGAAGCCGACCGGCTCGATCAGGTTGCAGTGTGGAATACATTGCTCGAATTATACCTTACGCTGCCCTTCAAGGATTACAAAGGAACTGCCTTGGTGGAGGCTACCCTGCGCAACAAAGCCATGGCAGTGCTCAAGAGCACCGACCTCCCATATGACCCGATGCATGCCCTGATCTTGTGCTCCAGTCATGGATACACAGAGGGCCTCGTGCTGCTTTGGGAGAAGATGGGCATGTACGAAGACGTGCTCCGATACTGGATGGACCAAGACAGTGAAGGCTCGATACCTGGTGCTTCGACGCAGGTTGTCAATCATCTTAATCGCTATGGACCTGAGCATCCACATCTATACCCTCTCGTACTGAGATTCTTGACTTCAACACCGCAGCTGCTGGAACGGCACCGGGAAGACGTCAAGCGGGTGCTCGAGTACATCGACGAAAACGAGATTTTACCACCTTTGGGAGTCGTGCAGGTGCTCAGCCGCAATGGAGTAGCGAGCGTGGGTCTAGTCAAGGAATGGTTGATGGCAAGGATTAGGGTTTCACAAACTGAGATTCAGAACGTAAGTTGGTTCGGGGCGGTGTTTGGTCTGTCTGCTGAACATGACTATTTTCTAGGACAAAGCACTCATCGACTCGTATCGTTTGGAAACTGCCGCAAAGCTGAAGCAAGTCGAGGAACTCTCCGATCCCGAGCACCCTCGTGTCTTCCATGTCACAAGATGCTCAGCTTGCTCAGGGCAGCTTGACCTTCCCAGCGTGCATTTTATGTGTAACCACAGTTATCACCAGCGGTAAGTCGACCTTCGTTATTGTGAAAGAATTTGCTCATAACTCGTTACAAAAAAGGTGCCTCGCGGACAACGAAACGGAATGCCCCACATGCGCACGCGAACACAGTGTTATTCGTGAGATCAGGAAGAATAACGAGCGTTTGGCGGACCAACACGAGCTCTTTATTTCGGAAGTTCAGGAAGAAGTCTTGAGACTCGTATAAAAGTCCTGCCAAGTCGACCGTATGTACATAGGCGCCGACTCGGAGCAACAACAAAGCAACCTCCTCGGGACGGAAATTCAAAACGTAACTTTACGTGTGGGAAAGCTAGCACGTGACCCGGCCACGTCTACTGACACGTCAACGTTTTTTGAAGATCGAATAAATAGCAAACGACTTAGCGATTGACTTTTTTCTAAACTACTCTCGCCCACCATGGCTCGTTCCACGACGAGGCGTATCTTTTCCTCTCTTTCACTAGGTATCTTTGCCCTGGCGGCCATTGCTTCCTTCACGGTGCCCGCTGCCAAGGCTGAGGAAGCCAAGTCTGAATATGGTACTGTTATTGGTATTGGTGCGTTTTGATTTCCTTATTTCTTTGAGAAATAGGCTGACAAGCTTCTGCACAGACTTGGGTACAACGTACGCTCACTTTCTTCTAAGTAGAACAAAAGCTGTCGTCTAACGGGTGCGATTTGCTGACAATAGTTACTCCTGCGTTGGGTGAGTGTTCTTCACGTTTCTCTAGAGTTTGTTGTTAACTCAGAAATCAGTGTCCAACGTGGAGGCATGGTTGAAATCATTGCCAACGACCAGGGACACCGTATCACTCCTTCATGGGTATCTTTCACCGAAGATGAGCGTCTGTGAGTGGTGTGGCCGACTTTCGATTTCCTGTCAGCTCACGTATTTGTGTTCAGTGTTGGTGACGCTGCTAAGAACGCCCACCACTCTAACCCGGAAAACACTGTCTTCGACGCGAAACGTCTCATTGGCCGCAAAGTCGACGATCCCGACGTCAAACGTGATATCAAGCACTGGCCTTTTAAAGTTACGGAGAAGAACGGCAAGCCGGCGATCTCAGTAAAGTATAAGGGTGAACTCCGTGACTTTGTACGTTTCTCGAATGCCCTTGCTAGGATATTGGAAATTGACGCCTTTAATAGACCGCCGAGGAAATCTCTGCCATGGTTCTTAGTAAAATGAAGGAGACCGCCGAGGCTTATCTTGGCGAGAAGGTTACCCACGCCGTTGTCACTGTCCCTGCCTGTGTGTATCGAGCAGTGCAATTTAAACAGCATATACTCACTCTTTTTGCTCTCCAGACTTCAATGATGCTCAGCGTCAAGCCACCAAAGATGCCGGTACTATCGCTGGTCTCCAGGTCCTTCGTATCATTAACGAACCCACTGCCGCCGCTATCGCCTACGGACTTAACAAGAAGGCTGGTGAATCTCAAATCGTCGTCTACGATCTCGGAGGAGGAACCTTCGATGTTTCTCTCCTCTCCATTGATGACGGTGTCTTCGAGGTCTTGGCCACCGCCGGTGACACCCATCTCGGTGGTGAAGATTTCGACAACCGTGTCATAGAGTACATGATCAAGCAGTATAAGAAGAAGACTGGAACCGACGTCAGCAAGAACCTCCGCGCTCTTGGTAAACTCAAGCGTGAAGTTGAGAAGGCCAAGCGTACCCTGTCCAGCCAACAGAGCACTCGTCTTGAGATAGAGTCTTTCGAGGATGGCAACGACTTCTCTGAGACCCTTACCCGCGCCAAGTTCGAGGAACTTAACATGGACCTCTTCAGGAAAACCATGAAGCCCGTCGAGCAGGTACTCAAGGACGCTAATGTCAAGAAGGAAGATGTTGATGAGGTGCGCAGTTCTATCCTATGTCGATTTGTATTTGTCATGTTTATTCTCTGCCCAGATCGTTCTTGTCGGTGGTTCTACTCGTATTCCCAAGGTTCAACAGCTTCTCAAAGAGTACTTCGGTGGCAAAGAGCCTTCCAAGGGAATTAACCCTGATGAGGCTGTTGCCTACGGTGCTGCCGTCCAGGGTGGTATCCTCTCCGGAGCTGAGGGAACCGCTGATGTTGTTCTTGTTGATGTCTGCCCTCTGACTCTTGGTATTGAGACCACTGGCGGTGTCTTCACCAAGCTCATCCCCCGTAATACTGTCATCCCTACCAAGAAGAGCCAGATGTACGTCTTGTTCACTGTCTGCTTGCTTTTTTTTAGACTGACATGTCCCGAATAGCTTCTCGACCGCCGCTGATAACCAGCCCACCGTCTTGATTCAGGTCTTCGAAGGTGAACGTTCCCTCACCAAGGACAACAACCTTCTCGGCAAGTTCGAGCTCTCTGGCATTCCTCCCGCGCCTCGCGGTGTTCCTCAGATTGAAGTCACTTTCGAAATTGACGCCAACGGTATCATGAAGGTTGGCGCCGCTGACAAGGGCACTGGCAAGTCTGAGAGCATCACCATCACCAACGAGAAGGGTCGTCTCAGCCAGGAGGAGATTGATCGCATGGTTGCTGAGGCTGAGAAGTTCGCGGAGGAGGATGAGGCTCAGCGCAAGCGTATCGAAGCCCTCAACTCTCTCTCGTCCTTTGTCTATGGCCTCAAGAACCAGCTCGGTGACCAAGATGGTCTCGGGGGCAAGATCAGCGATGAGGACAAGAAGACTATTCTCGCCGCCGTCAAGGAAACCACTGACTGGATCGACGAGAATGGCCAGACTGCTTCTGTTGAGGATCTTGAAGAGAAGTTGGCTGGTATGTTCACTCCCTTGTCCTCGGGAATGAGCATATGACTGATTTAATACTTTTTTTTATACCTAACAGAGGTCCAGGGTGTCGTCAATCCCATCACAAGCAAACTCTACTCGAGTGGAGAGTCCAGCTCTTCTGACGAGGACCCCATCCATGACCACGACGAGTTGTAAATTATTGGATATGAGGGAATCGTCTGGCTGGATCGGCCGTCTTTGGTGAGGGAGGGTGTATTCCACGCCTCGATGCATTATACGTACACATGTGGCCTACGATTCCGACGGAGGGGCGTCGTAGAGAGAGATAGTATGAAAAGGAATACCTCCGTTTTCATTGTATTGTATTACAATAAATTAGTTAGAAGGATCCTTCCCATTCATGTGATGTGCTATCTGTTTCTAAGTCAAGGCCAAGTTTCGGCTCTTTCTCCGCAAGCGTACTGGTGACACCAGATCCGTACTCAGCAAGCGCGAATGGCTCTGTAAAAAGTTATATTGTCAGACGGGCTCGAGACATGTATTGACACAGTAAAGACCACTAGTACTGAATATTACTAGGGACAGTAGGTAGTGAGAGTGGAGATGATACAATATATGACACAGATTGAAAGAACACATTCAGATACAGATGTATGGTATGATGTAATGGTATTTCACAGGATGAGCGGGGGTCACGATAAGAATGACTCTACCAATCATAATGGGCTGCGGCGTTAAAAATGACAAGTAATGAAACCGAAAACCTTCAGCGAGAAGAAACTGCGTCTTCATCTTCTTCGTCAGAATATGGCGATACACGAATAGCACGGTATGGCATTTGGCGGCGCGGAGAGAAGGAAGATGACATCGGAGGCGAGGATCCACTGGTGTCCGAACTATCGTCGGAGTATGACCTGGGTACTGCCAGCGCGAGCCGGAAGGCGTCCTTTCCGTTCAAATAGAACCGATAAAGGCGTTTCTCACGGATGAATCCGAGAGACTCGTAGAGAGACAGCGCCGCATGGTTGTCGTACTCTGTCTCGAGAACTATCTAGTGAAAAATGGGCAAGGCATCAGACTGGGCTCAGAGCAAGAAATGAAGACCAAGACAAACCTCGTCGACGCCGTCGTCTTTCATTGCTTCAATAGAGTTGCGAACAAGGGAGCTAGCTAGATAATAGAAGGGGAAAAAATAGATTCCGCACCAAAGGTGTGTATCCAATCATCTAAGACACCTGTGAGGATACGAAAGAGGGCGGGAAAAGTGACGAACCTATGCCGCGTTTTCGCCAGTTCTTGTTCACACTCAACATAGCTATGTACCCTCGGTTTGTCAAATCCTTGTGCATGGATTGCTTGCACACAATCACGCCTATCGGGGCCTGGTCGCTGGACTCGCTAGAATAAGCCTGGGGAGCTGTCAGAAAGAGAGGAAGATGTCCAGTAAAAAGAAATACTCACGAGGAAGGAGAGATGTGGCCTAGTTATTGATATCGTTGAGCATCGACTGTAGTCCCATAGTCGTGTGACACGAGGTAATTGGCTTACCAGTGGTGAAGGAAGTAACGAAAAGTGTAAATGACATAGGGCTCGCTGAGCTCGCTCTGTACGAGGTCCATAACATGTGGTAGGTCGGATTCACCAAGATAATTACGATACTGTATATCAGACATGGGAAACAAATTCCGTGGTAGGAAGGTGGTGGTAAAGAACAAAGCCTTGTGACATGACAGTGACAACTTCTAAATTCATCCCCAGCATCTCATGTGATCCTATCACCCAATCTTGCCAATTTTGCCATTGGATGCAGGCCGCATGCGCCACTGAGGTATGGAAAATTCTGGAAAATGAAAGGTTATGTATGGTATGATAGACGAATCAATGCCCCCAGTCTAGATTACCTTCCAATTTCTTCTCTACATTGGAAGTCAAAAATAATTTCATTTGCTGATCAGGAAGTAACGACCGTTGTTGTAGATGAAATCTATCCACCAAGAAACGAACACATGTCCAAGTCCAACAGAATCCATATAGAGTATCCTACGCAGATGGCTGTTATAGCGTATGATAAGGGTAAACGTATCCAGCAATGCCCTCGTAGTTATAACCATTTCCTGCGGCAGAGTTGCGCTCAGAAGCGGAAGTGGTATAGAAGTGATCCATGGTACTCGGGTTGTAGAGACGGTAGAACGGAGCCGTGCCACGGCAGCCACGGTTACGATAGATGTACCCAGCGACGCCCTCCGAGTTGTACCCCAGATTCTGCACCGCGTTGTTGGCCTCGGAAGCGCTGGTGGTATAGAAGTGGTCTTGGGCGGAGGGACTATAGAGGCGGTAGAACGGAACGGTTCCGGACTCCCGATACGGGAAGATGAAGCTCGAGATCCCTTCGTCGTTGTAGCCAAGGCGGGCGATCGCGTTGTTGGCCTCACGAGCGTCAGTGGTGTAGAAGTGGTCGACGATTTGGGGGTTGAATAAACGGTAGAACGGGACAGCGTCGTCGGAATCACCACATTGGAGCTATGAGAGACAACTCGTGAGTGAAGGACCGACCACACAAGAGGAAGCAACGCGTACGAATTGACGAGCCTCGAGGCCGCTGTCGTCCATCTCCGTGGGGATAGCCCAGGCAGCGGAGATGAGAGCGGTAACGAAAAACAGAGAGAACTTCATCGTGTATCAGCCAAGGCGTCGGGACTAACAATAAGCTTACCGTCTTTTAAATGGGCAGGAAGACCCATATGAAAACTAATTTGAGGGACTACACGTCATCGAAAACGACGCGCCCTGTGGAAGCCGCTAGACTGACTTACTTTCGTAGGAGCGGGGTGTACTAAAATTGCAAAGATACCCTGGAACATAGGCCAGACCATTGCGCAGTTCCGAAACATTTCTACAAGAAATCCTGTCTCACTGTATAGGAGAAATGGAGAGGAAGGAACGTATAATCGGGCAGATGAGCTGGACTGGACGTAGAAGTTGTTGTTTCTTGGAAAGCGGAGACAACGATGCTCGGGATCAATTATGAGGTACAGATTTAAATAACGTCCGCACGCAAAGAAAACGGCGTGAGTTCACCGAGTTGGAGCAGAGCTAAAACCCCATAGTGCCACAAATAGTCGTGATCTGTTGAGGTAGAATAGGAATGACATTGTATATGGATGAGTGGCTTGTGTTTGATGGCAGAGTACAATTTCATGGACCCCGACAGAGTAGTCTTGCGAGCGGTGAGTTCCGAACCTCCCGAACGTCGGGAAAGTGAATTTCTAGTTGTCCGACAGGGGGTAGCGTAGTTCTATATGACGTCACGTGTGGACCGCGAAGAAAGAAAGCAAGTCCTGCGTGAGCTGCGTTTCCATGCGTGTGACTTGACGAAGTTGACGCTCAGCGCAAGATCAAGGACGCTCGAAGGATTTCGTTTCGGGATGGTTAGCTCAAAGAACATTCGAATTGTCCACAGAGTCACGCTCAGAGGCAGACGTAGCGTATAAATGATCCCGTCCCACCCATTTTGTCCAAGTAATACCAGAGAACGCCTTCGCAGTTAGCGTTAGGATAGATGTAGCCCGCGATAGCTTCCGAGTTATACTCCGAACCAGTCACCGAGTTACGTTCAGTGACGCTGGTGAAAGTGGTTCATGACAAAAGATCTGTAGAGGCGATAGACTGGGACGGTTCCCGGCTCGTGTAACGGGAAGACGGGAAGATGTGGCTCGAGATGGCTCACTGGTGTATACAAGCCAAGCGGCTGGCTGCACTTCGGATGTGCCGAGGATGTAAAAGTGATCTCGGACGACCGTGACGGCGTTGTTGTACGCACGATAGAAGAGCGAGCGTTCCGGCGCAGTGCTTCAAGTCTGCGTAGCGCGTGCCTGAAGACGGCTGAAAATGATCAGAAGAGGCTCAAGAGTGGTCGAATATATAACCTCGAAGTGTTTGCTTTGGGAAAGAACAGTGGAGCGACGAGGGCGAGAGAACTTCATGCTTTGAGGCATTCCGGGCGTTTCGTTAGGCGGCCTTGGGATTTCTACCTTTTATCCTCTTGAAAGCTTGATAGGCCGCAGCCCTTTCTCTTTACTAGAAGAAAGCTCTAGTGATGCTTCGAGAAGCCATGTCGAGATATTTGACGAACTTCGATTTTGGTTCAATCGACCCAGGAGATTCAGTGACCAGTCCTAATGAATAGGTAATAAAAAGTGTACCCACTGAAGAAATGCACGTTGAGTCCTTGAAGTCCGTACTTTGAAGTTCCGATGGGCTCCGCTCAAATGAATTCGAAGAAACAAGCGCAGCCGGATAACGCGGCGGCTACCGCTTGCTGAACGCCCTCTGCAAATTCATCGTTACAATACCATGTACTGATTTGTGCCAGATATTGTACCACAACTGTTCAACCCGAGTAATCACGGTCGAGCTGCTGAGAGTTCGCTCGTTTCGGCTTTTCTGGGCTGCATGCGCCACCAGGAGATGGAAAGATGAAAGGTCATAAATAGGATACGCAAGATGTCTCCTGGTCAGTGCACGGACAGAATTAAGTATGATCTTCATGTTCATCTCAGCATTCAAGTTGAATGAAGTTGAACAATAGATTTTAATTTGATTAACGACCGCTTTAAGGCTTAATGGCAACTAGTTAATTGTAGCTTCAAGGTTCTGTTAAAAGGGAGTCATAACAAGTGTCTAAGCCATGTAAACGTATCCAGCAATGCCCTCACTGGTATATCCACCTCTAATGGCAGAGTCGCGCTCAGAAGCGGACGTGGTATAGAAGTGATCTTTGCCACTCGCGCTGTAAAGACGGTAAAAGGGAACTGTGTTCCTGCAGTTACCGTTAGGATAGATGTACCCAGCGATACCCTCCGAGCTGTACCCCAGACCCTGCGCCGAGTTGCGTTCGTTGGCGCTGGTGGTATAGAAGTGATCCTGGGCGGAGGGGCTGTAGAGGCGGTAGAACGGGACGGTTCCAGGCTGCTGGGATGTGAAAATGAAACTCGAGATCCCTTCGAAGCTGTAGCCGGCAGCATTGAGCTCGGCAGCGTTAGTGGTATAGAAGTGGTCGACGGCTTGACTGTTGTACAAGCGGTAGAACGGGCTGGCGTTGTTGCGCTTACCACAGCGGTTCTGGGAGAGAATTAGTAAATGATTGGACACACGGAAGAAAGGAACACCCACACGCTGACGAGCCTCAAGGCCGCTGTCGTCCATTTCAGTAGGCATAGCCGAGGCGACGGAGAGGAGAGCAGTAACGAAGAAGAGAGAGAACTTCATCTTGTTTCTGAGGCTAGGTGTTGGGATAAGGATATGTATATCACATTTTAAATGTACGAGGAAACTCACATGAAACCAAATTTGAGGTACCGCACGTCATTGAATACGACACACTCTATGAAAGCCGCCGCGACACTCCAAATTTCCGAAGACAACCTGGAACGTAGGCCATCTTTGGACATTGCGCAGTTCCGAAACGGAACCTTGTCTCAAATCACTAGAAGAAATAGGGAGCTCGAGGAAGGGGTGCCGACATGTCAACTAAGAAAAAGCCAATTAGGAGAAGACACAGGGGAAGATTCGAAATAGAGGTTGCTAAATAACAATCCCGACGAGGAACAGATATCAATTACAGTGCCTTCACGCGGAATCAGCCTAATCCAGGAGAAGGCTCAGTACAAGATCAGGATGACCAAAGTATTCAATTATCGGAAAACCAGAATGACCACATTCGAATTTGTGAATCGAAAGTCCGTAAGTCCTATAACGTCAAAGTCCATCTAGGCAGGATAGGCCCACATATCCGCAAGATAGACATAACCAGCAACACCCTCACTAGTATAACCAATCCCAAGTAGCGCCTCACGCTCATCATAGGACGTAGTGTAGAAATGATCCGTCGCACCCGCACTGTACAAGCGGAAGAAGGGAACACCTCCACAGCCTGAAGTATAGATGTACCCCGCGATACCCTCCAAATTGTACCCCAAGCCCTGTGCCGAGTCGCTCTCAGCGGCGCTGGTAGTATAGAAGTGGTCGCCGGCGGAGGGGTTGTAGAGGCGGTAGAACGGGACGGTTCCGGGCTCGCTGTTCGGGAAGATGTAACTTGAGACGAACTTGTTGGTGAATCCACTCAGTTCGTCCAGGTTGAGGGTGTAGAAGTGTTCGTCGGCGGTGCTGTTAAATGCGCGGTAGAAAGGGCGGGCGTTGACAAGGTTACCGCAAGCCTGAGCAGGTGCTGCCTAAGGACAGTCAGGAGAGGCTTCGAGTGATTGAAAGGATAAAGTATATACTTCGAGACGGTTGCTCTCAGCAGAGACGAAGGCCAAAAGAGTTGAGACGATGGTGAAAGAGAGTTTCATGGTTTTCTTGAGGATTCTTGGACAGCTTATTAGGCCTTATAAGAAACCTAGTAGGAATGCTTCTCCATGATGGGTTGTTAAGCACAGGTATACTTCAAAAATCCATTTTGAGGATTCGTCGGATTTCAGTTTAAGCCCAGAGGTCCAGATCTAGACGTTCAACGGCCAAAGACGAGTCCTGGGCCCGCAAGTACATATCATCCGTGATATTCCGAGCTCCGCTGAATCCCCCGACTTGTAAACAAGACCAGTTTGCTGAATGTAGCTGGAAGTCTGCATAGGCGACCTTACGATTTCTCCCTTTTATCCTCCCGAAAGCTTGATAGGCGGCAGCCCCTTCTCTTTACTAGAAGAAAGCTCCAATGATGCTTCGAGAAGCCATGTTGAGAGATTCGACAAACTTCGATTTTGGTTCAATCAACCCAGAAGATCCAATGACCAGTCCTAACGAATAGGTAAGAAGTGTACCCACTGAAGAAATGACGTTGAGAGTTCGTGCTTTGAGATTCCGATGAGCTCCGCTCAAATGAATTCAAAGAAACAGCGCAGCCTTTTCTAGGCTCGAACGGCTGCATACACCACCAGCGGATAGAAAGATGGAGTCATACATAAATAGGATACGCAAGTTGCCTCCTGGCCAGTGCGCACACAAAATCAAGTCCGCCCAGAATTATCCTCATGTTCATCTCAGCAACCAATGAAGTCGAACGATAAAGATCAATTTGATGTAACGAACGTTGGTTGTAGATGGAGTTCATTTACCAAGAAACGAATCAAGATGTCGGAAGATTCGTTTGGTATCCTACAGAGCCTTAGGGCTTAATGACAACTAGTTAATTGTAGCTCCAAGGTTCTGTTCAACAGGAATCATAACAAGTGCCTAAGCCATGTAAACGTATCCAGCAATGCCCTCGCTGGTATAGCCACCTCTGATAGCAGAGTCG
>JAGGAW010000097.1:0-20635 GCA_017657375.1 Termitomyces sp. T27 | reverse complement strand
ATCAATTTCTAGATTTTTTGTGATTGCGTGGTCACGTTTAGAAATTCCTAGATCCATTCTAAATCCTTACGGAAAGTCATCCACTGTTACGCCCAACTAGTACTACCGCTTCACATATGTTGATTTCATGGCTCGGCGGGGATGCTATAGTTCTTCCGTTAGACTTTCCTTCGGAGACGGCAAAAAATATGTTGATCAGCGAGATAGTAATCTATGGCGACTTACACCAGTCCGTGTTCAGAAAACTCGTCCAGCTGGTTGGAGTCTCCTTGCCACTCCATCACTGTCGTGCAGGTTCTAGACTAAAATAATTCCACGTCCAATATTCTAAGAGATTATTATTATCCTATTTTATGTCGTTTGACACAAGCGTTTTAGGTGTGGATTCAAATTACTTACCCTGCCTTACCTCTCCGAAGAGGCCTCATAGATGTTCTACGGGATAGTTTCAACAGAACGATTGGGTCCTGGTAACTAGCCGCTTCTATGCACCTCCTGTGTTACCGATATCTCTGTGCTGGCGACACTCGCGCTGCTTGGCATTCGTCCTCTGATTCATCCTGCGGCACTTAACTTGACCAGATCCCGCAGGCATCCCATCCGTGTCTCCAAGATTTTGAATCATGCCAGAATGTTGTCACAAATGTTGTGGACTAATATGATCCAGGTGAGCTCGACCTTTTCTCTGGCTTACATATTTAAGTTCGGACACAAAAGTATTCCTTGCAAGCATGCTTTCGGCTAAGTCCTCTCTAGGCAATCTGGTCTCCCCGCGTTGGCTACTACGTTCTGACTCCCCCCCCCCCCCTCCCGGACTCGGTGTTCACCGCAGAGGCAATTCAATAAGAATCAGCGATATTTTAAGTGTAGGGGGCATAGCTCAGCTGGGAGAGCAGCAGACTGAAGTTGGCAGATTTGATCGTCTTCCTGAGTATATTCTTCTGAAGGTCCCGCGTTCAATCCGCGGTGCCCCCATGGGTGCGATACAGTTTTTTGACTGTTTCGCTTACATCAACATGTTTTTGTGTTCAGTTCATTGTCAGTCTTGTCCATCAGAAGTCATCTATTAGAACTCATGTCATATATACACTACTTACATGTTACAGTACCTATTGAATCCAAATGCATTGTCCCTCAATGGTCATACTCGTGTTCCTCACCCGAAAAAGTTGTTGGGACGGTAAGCAGATCGGGCATTTTGACGTGTCCTCGATCTCTATGAGCCTGCAAAGGCGAAGTACTTGAGAGAGGTCCACTTCGATGAGAATTTGTGAGCCGAACGAATTTCGGAACGAGAAATATGCCGACTTCGGAAGAGCATGTGAAGGATGGGTACAGTGCATCTTCAAGAGGTGGAGATGAGCCAACAGAACAGCATTGTCGCGTAGTTGCATCAAAGAGCATCAGGACCATTGCGGGGTACATCAACGTAGTTTGTTCTGCAGAAGGAGCTAAATGGTTGATGCAGGTCTTCTGCAATGGTTCGTTTGTTGTGCTCGGAAGCAGGGCCGACAATATCCAAGCCACGTGCAGTGGCGGTGTTCCCGTGCCTGAAAGTCGAACTTGCCAGCTTTTTGCATTTGCCTTTCGCGTCAATGAATACAAAGGATTTAGGTTAGGATATATGCGTCTACCATTCTCTCTTACTTCCGCAGTTATCACTAATATGACGATTTCACTTTAAGCACACATCGACAGGACTCGGCGCGAGACTTCATTGCGACTACCCATGTTGGATTTCGTAAGTATCTTCGCGCCGTCTGCGTTGATATCATTTATACTCACCGCCGGATTTTAGGACTCATATCGCTCGAACAAATGTTCCCTCCATGCCTGCCCCTGAAATTGAAAGCCTCTCGCTACCGGGGCCCACCTGAATACCAACGCAAACAGGTAACTCTCGGTTTCCTTTCCTCGCCGTATCAAGCTACTAACTTCCATCTAGAGCCGATCTGACATTATCGATGCACGCATACTCAGCTCTTGCACTAAAAGATCTCGATTATGGCGATAGGTCCTCGATAAGTCACAACTTTGGAGAGAGCGATGGAGTGAGAGGGAGGAGGTTTATATTCGTACTCGCATCAACACTCGTAAGATTTGTCTGTCTTACGCTGTCAACAGACCTGTGTACTCATAGCCTCACCAGCCTTCCCTTTTGAAGCCTGCTACGGTCTCTTCCCGGTTGCCCAACTCAGGATTTTCCTAGCCATTCCTCGTAACGACGTTGATGTTTCGAC
The DNA here is from genome assembly GCA_017657375.1 of Termitomyces sp. T27. Taxonomy (NCBI): domain Eukaryota; kingdom Fungi; phylum Basidiomycota; class Agaricomycetes; order Agaricales; family Lyophyllaceae; genus Termitomyces; species Termitomyces sp. T27. The sequence goes on along the minus strand of JAGGAW010000097.1, from coordinate 18,395 downwards.
AGACCAAAGCTCTCTGGGTCGATGCTATCCGATGTTGAGATTATGCGTATCCTTCAGCCGTACCTGGTGCATATCGTGAGATGCTATAGGACGTATGGCTCCATTTATGTCCATACTGATCTCAACCCAAGAATACATATTCTTACATTACTTTCAGGCTCTTTCCATCGCCTCTGCTCCGCTCGTTGGACATTAGTAACATTCTGGCCGCCCCGTATGACCCTTCGGCTCAGTATTCTTCCTCAAGGCAGCCTTCGAGGATAGCATAGCATCTAGTACCTCACGTCTGATCTAGGCGATTTTTCTCGAGGTAGATACTCAGTAAGTAATTCTTTCCCCATTCTGTCTCCGTTGTCACTCTTGCCTACCACCTCACCTTCCTTCGCTCGGCCATTCTAGTGCTAACTTGTCCTTTTTCAGGTCGCGGAATCGAATATCTACGCTTCTACTTTTCTCAGGGCGAAACTATCACAAAGCATGTTCATTTTTTGCATATGTGTTCGTCGCTTTCCTTCAACCGTGAGCCCTGCTCATCAATTTTAGATGAACCGTTTTATGATTTTGAATCGCGAAGCCGGTCAGAGTCAGACGGGGTTGGGCATATATGTTCTCTATCGCTCGATGTCGGCACCTCATGGCCTCAGACACGTGCCGTTCTCATAGAGCTGCGGAGCAGAGTACATGTGGTGAGGGCATGAATATTCTCGCTCGTTGACGTGCTTCCGACTAACCCGTCATATAGCTACGGTACTAATTCAACGACCACGAAATTCATCTTTATCGACGACACAACATTGTGTTCAAAAAATATCGTACACTAAGAGATGGTAATTCTTTGGTTATAGTCTGGAGTCGTAGCAGTTCAATAGCGTCGAGCTGAGGTATGTACCTATATATTAAACATTCTACATTAGTAGCTGAACTGCGCAGGCAAGAAGTACGGAAGAGAAGCAAGTGGTGAAAAATCCGAAGTCGGGGAATGCGACATTAGTCTGTAGACTATGACTCGAGCGCCTTGAAGGACGATAGTTTGATGAAGTAGTGGCCCGAAAGTTCCCTAATATTGTATTTTCAGACGGAATTTGTCTTCTGTCACTTGGACGCGGACAATCGAGGGCTGACAACATCAAGAAGAGTGATTCTTAGTGACAATATGGAGCAGGGCAATGATACATACAAGGAAAGCATCAACGCGCCCATCGTCCTTTCCATCCTCACTCCTCTTGTCCGCAGTTTTGTCCGATTTGTCACCGTCTGTTCGATTTTTATACTGATGGAAGAATAAGTAAGAAATCGGTATAGGTATGCGCTGCGTGCAGTTCAGACGCACTTTGAACTCGGATGATCTTGAATGTGCATCGGCTACGGACCCAGAGCTCGTCGATGGGCCCTGCGTTCGTAGTGATCTGGCCAAACGAGGCGGCATCGCAGAAATGTTGACTGGCTGCTCAGGTATTACGTCGACTTCTGCATCCATGGCTGGCTTCGGGTGAACGGCTCTAGGCAGCGCGTCAAGATCGAGATCAACTTGCATGGTAAAAGAAAAAACAGTTGAGAAAGAGACTAATATAGCGGGATGGTGGTGAGTTGGCTTGGAGTGATTTAATATTGGAATCGGGGAATATTAAGAGTCCTTGGATTTTTTACATGCTTGTGTTACGTATTCTAGCTGATCCTGCTATATCAAGTATCTCTCAACAATTGGGGCAGAGAACATGCAGATCTTGAAACTGTCACACAAGCTTATCAGACGTGACAATCTTCTTTGGAATTCCAATTGACAAATACACATGGTCATAATAGGCTTGTGCCAGCTGACTTGCCACTGTCAGGCCTTACAAATTGCCACTAGCTTTATTTGGTTGCCTAGGTCACAGCGCTTATATATAGATAATCATTTACATTAGGACAGGTAAGTAGAATGTGGATGTACCACGTCGATGTGGAGGAAACAAAGTCTTCATTAAGTAGTATTGGAGAATTCGCCATGTAACATGTCGGCGGAAAGAGCGACAGAACACAGAAACGAAGGAGGTAGATGAACCGAAAGAAGAGTTCCGTTTCATCAAAGAAGTGAAAGAGGAGTTCCATTCCATCAAAGAAGTATCCGTTCTTTCACCGACGAGTGGAGTAAATGACGTTGGTGGAATTCTCATGGTACACTGTCGAATCTTTCAAATGAGCGATAGCAAGCAACTTCAATATGCTACGCAATCTATATAGGAGTGAGTAAAACAAAGGAATTGTAACGGTTGAGATACTCATAAAGTCTTCCAAGAGGTTCACGCAGAGCGTACGCAGGTTAATCCAAGGGTACGACTGCCTCGATGAAGTCAGTACCTCGACATCCAGCCTGGAGTTGGATACTGTCTCGTAAAATCTGATCAAATCGTCTCGGGTCGTTACGCAGCATGGCTATAGCAATCTTCTAATTTGACGACTCGCAAAAGGATGTAAGAGTCTTGTCAAGAGCAGTCTACGGCGTCAGAGAAACCCAGACAGATTACCTATGATCGACAGCATAAGTAGAGAGAGCAGAGAGTGCGTGTGAACTTCGAGCTCCTACCACTTGCCCTCGTTACACGAAAGGCTGAGCACCATGTGTAGCGGAAGCAGGTTTGTCGCAATAGGTCAGTAATTTCAAAAATGTTGTTTAAAAAAGTATCCGTTCTTCGCTCTGCAAAATCGTGATAGCAACAGGAAAGGAACAGAATGTTCGAGGAGAACTTCGTCCGAAGCCTTGAACGGAAGTCTCACCACGTGTGCATATCAATAAGTACCGACCAATCGCGCAACCGGCTGTGAGGCTCACGCTAGGGCAGACGACATTCGCATATCTTGCGTCTCAGACGTTTATCGAGAGATCAGTAGGGAACGCTCGAGGTTGTTTCAGAGATAGCGTGTTGTTCATACTCATAGACCGTCTGGAACATGGTGGTGATATTATGAGGAATTGCGGGAGGAACTGGATCATCAAGGATACATGGCTAGAAGATCAATTTGAATCTTTTAGCATAACATAGAACACGAACTCTGAACATCATGCTTCAAGGATAACTGTTGTCGAGGGAGAATTGAACTTTATGGTGCGTCTTAAGTTACGTGGATTCCCAAACTACGCAGAAGGGTTCCCAAAGCGTAGAAATCTCGACTCACAACGATTTCCAGTTGTATACTTCTAGGGAGGGGTCTCATTTTTCGACTCTGAGACCATATGAAATGAAGTCACTAGGTGAAACTTGAATGTTATACCCAAGAAAGCAGTAAGAACACGATACTTTGCGTACGAGGATTGTACATACGCTGTATGAAGATTTCTGCTGGTAAAGGATGATCACACAGATCCAGACTCACCACTATAGGTCAGGTGCAAGTTTAAGTACGACGATTCCAATAGGAACAACTTTGTTAGTCTTCAATCCATATCCGATTGCGAACAAGCTTAATAACTTACCAAAGACTGGAAGACCGGCCGAACAGAGAGTGCGAGGGATCCATGATCTCAGGTGGACAGGGTTGCTATCACAACAGAGGATGGGATGCACCAGTGGACGTCAGATGGTCTGGAGAGTCTGGTAGCGACGGCACTCTTGAACGATGTACATAATATAAATTAGGGAGCTACAGAAAACGTGGACGCAATAAGGGAACGCACACATATACAGTGGAGCCAAGCGTCGAGTCCAGACATGGATCCCAACTGAAGGAAGAAACTGAGATAACACTCGAAGTCCGCACTGGCCTATACTATCGAATGACCGAATCTCATCCGGAGGAAGCCTGCAGACACAAAAATCGGAAAAAGTCAGTTAGTCTGATGAAGAATTACCGAGTTTGACATCGAACTCAGAGGTCAAGATGTCTGGACTGATCAATCGACGAGCGCTTGATCGTTGTAGATTGTTCAGTATCAGAGTCAGAGTGGCGGAGATGGCACGGCGTAGGTCCATCGAAGACGCCGGCGAGAATGACCCGAGAATGACATGAGATGGGTTTTTATGCAGGATAAGATACTATGACTGACAAATAGATCTCCCTCCCCGATAATTGTATCCCTCGGTCTCTGTCAACTTGTATCTGCCTCATGTTCCATTCTCGTTGTCTCAAGGAGGGTCAAAGCGTTGGTAGCGGCGATCGATTGAAAAAAGATCGAAATTGGACGAAGCTCTATACTAGATTGAAGTGGTGGAGGAAATCGATAACTGGTACCATAGCAAGACTCAGAATTGAGAACTTTCTTGAGTTTCAGAAGCCAGACTTTCAAACAAATATGGCTGCCAACAGTCGCGTCCTCAATCGAAACACTCACATGGAATGTGATGAGAAACGGGGAACACGGCAGACCGCGGCGTATGGGTTCAAGATCAGCTGACATAATCAGATATGATGAACTTCGAGAAGCACGGCTCGTCGTTGGCCACGACGAGCCCCACGTCCATCCCAGCCCTCCGCCACTCTTCGTGTGCGGTTTTCACGTTCGTTATCTTATTCTTCACCACGTTCTTTGCTGGAAATGCCGTCCATAACCACCATACCTTGTGAGTAATATCATTTTGGTTTGAACCCTTGCCCATCCTCATCTTTCATGATGCCAGCTTCACAACTCTCGTATGTTTCGCCATAGCTCAGGTTACTTACCACTAAGCTGACGCTGTATATTATCTAGTTCTACTTCATTGTCAACTTCTCTGTCCACTTCGATCGCGGTCTCGACCTCGAGCTCAGCTACGTCGAGCACTCCCAATCTACCATCGCCATCGCCATCTTCGAGCATCATTTCTGAGCTACAGTCAACGTCGGCGACACAATCCAGCGAGCCCATCACTTTGAGCTCCACGACTGACTTTACCTCAAGCTCGATTACTAGCAGTTCGTTACCCACAACCTCAACGATTCGGACGGCTTCGATTACTCCTACCAGTACCTCCATACTCACAGGTACCCCGCTCACGACCTCGAGCACAGCTGTCATCACCACTCGAACTTCAGTGGTCACCGTTCTTCCAACCCTAGCGCCCGCGAGTGGATCTGCGGTCCCGCCCACGCACAACGGGTGCGTTGACTCTCCATTACACTGCCTACGTAATTCATTGCTATAATTTACCTCTTTCACTCGTTTTCTCGCTTCCCCGTGCCCATACATCCACTAACAGCCTTCCATTCTTAGATTCTTCGCCAATAAAGGCGCCGTCGCAGGCGTGTTTACTGTTGTCGGCCTTGTCGTCTTAGGACTCTTCGTATTGCTCGCCACCACTATCATCCACCGCCGCCGTGCCCAACAATTCGATCTCGAAGTTGAAGCTGCCGCCGCTGAAGCCGCCGCAGCTTCAGCACCCCATTTCCTGGACGACGACGACGACCCTTACCAGCATCACGGGGACCACACCGCGACATACACCAACCACCCGCAATTCTCGGACGTATCTTCGCACGGGACGTATTCCCAGCCCCCGCTCGTCCCGCAGGACACATACAACATGCGCGAGGTCGGTCCTCCGCCCGGGGAGCTATATGCCGTCCCCTACATTGCTGGAGGAGCTGCTGGCGCTGCGGGCGTGGGCGTTGCGCGTGTACGGAGCTCGAGGGACCCCGGGGCGTTCGCAGGCGGGTTTGAGGAGGGTTCGACGCCGTACCCTGTGTTCGTGCGCCCCGCGGCGTTCCACAGTGGCGTGTATGGGGACGTTGGGAGTGGGAATGGCGGAGGGCACAATTCGGCGGATGCAGGGATAGGTGATGGGGTGCAGCAGGGGATGCCGATGAACCACCCTCCGAACGCGGCGTACGACAACTTGCAGGGGTTACACCCCGGGCAATACGTCCAGGAGTCGGATCTCACGCGGAACCCGTCACAGGCAACCACGTCCCATGCCAGCTCGACGCACTCGGATTCTACACCCTCACCACCATTGCCGAAGGAACAGCCGTCATTCACAGCGCATTACGCTAGTGTACCAGGGCAGGAGGCGGGTGACGGTGGGCATGGATATACCAACGGCGCTGGGGATAGGCAGAGCTACTCCGACGAGGACGAGGACGAAGGAAGACCGAGAGTTCTTAAGGTTTGTGCATTCGTTGGGATGTATCACATGATTTGACTGACGTCTGTCATGTTAGGTAGCAAACGTGTAATTGTACCTTCATGGACTCCACCTATCCGTCGTTTGAACGCTTGTATTCTCTATGGACACACACCCTTTTTACACCTTCTGCTAGTCTTCCTTATAAACCTTCCGCTCGTTCCCCGCTTGTGAATTATTTCACGTCAGTGATGCTTACCGCGCCTTATCTCTTTGGGATACCTATTTCTCTTCCTCTGTTTAACTTACTCCCATTTTGTTGTTACTCACGTTCTTTCCATGTACCGCAACTTAGGCTGCTAGCAACTTGCTACTTATATCCTTGTGCATCTCATGCTGAGCTCTCGCACTCAGTGTGCTGATGGGTGACCCGTGGCTCGAGATACTCGCCTGCTTGTGTGTTCGAATCATGCACCCGGATCTGACTGCAGGAGAGGATGCTTCGGGTCACAGACCTCATCGATCTAGAGCGGAGGTCGATCAGAAACTGTAATTTATCTTTTTGTCCTGGACCAAAGCCACTCTGACAGCAAATAGAAGTTTAGACGAATAAATAAAATACATCATGAATCTCATTCTCCCTGAACGATTCACTTACATCCAGCGACAATCACATCCCACAAAGCATATAAGCCACCGCCGTATCCACATTCTCACCCGTCGCGATCAACGCTTGAATATTTCGCGCTGCAGTCGTGAATCCCGTATCAAACAATTGATAGGAGTGGGTCCCCGCATCGGCACCATCCATCTCACATTCGAAACAAAGTAACTCAACCCAGAACCTTTCATCAAGCGGTCTCATATTCGTTGGCTGCGCAGGTGCCACTGCTGCGCGTCCAAATGTACCACCATACCCACTAAGGAACCATCGCCGGTATAGTCCTCACAGTTTTACGTTCGCATTTTGTCGCCCTATCGGGATGCGCCGTGCACGCGCCGGGACGCTTATGTCAGTGAGGCATTGGTATCGTCATTGGCGCTAGTAGATCCGCGTACACCGGGGGAAAGTCTCCGATACAGCCCCGAGGGTATCCTGCTTACTACACGGTGGAGGACCCTTGGATGAGTTGTCGAAGTTCACGGTCGGATCTGTGAGGGCCGAAGTTAGCTTGTGTGATCAGTATGGGGCCTGTAGCAGGCATTAGAGATCGGAAGAGTTGCAAGAGACGCAAAAAGCGTAGTAGGTCGAAGGAATGACTTACTGAATGGCTCTCATGGTCAGGCTGTCGGCCGATAGCTGGGGATTGAATGTCTCTTGATCATCACCTTTGAGAATTCGAACATGTATACGGTTTCTACGTCCAGTATGTCAATTCCATGTCCGGCTGTGTCAACCTTCAACCAATCAGGACAACAAATAAGTTTCGGAGCCATCCGGCATGTAGCCGGTTTGCTGATTGTTCGAGGAAAAATCATCTCCCACGTTGCTCAAAACAATCTCGGTGTGTTCATCTGTCTTCGGATTGACATAGGTCAATGATAGTTATGCTTGCAACCTCAAGCTTCATTGAAGAACACCTCATATCACTCGGCCTAACCTTTGAACCCATCCTCGAACATAGGGGGGTACTCCATGCTGATATTATAATCAATTACGAATTCTGACTACTAGGAAGCGCTCGGGTGGATTCACGAGCATTGAGCAGATGAATTATATAGGTGCATTGTGCTTCTTCCGTACCCACATACTCGAATTCATTTGACATATCCATCTAGATTAGGCGCCGGTGTGGACAATGCACCACTCTCACTCTCCTAAACTCCCCGCCCGCTCACCGAAGAATACCTCACACCCTTTGGCCTGCCTACAAAGCCGCTGCCTCCGTTTTCTCCCTTTTCCACAAAGTCGGGAAAATCAAACCCCAGATTCTCGCTATCAATGTCACGATCCCGATCCAGAACAAGCACACGCTTGTGGATGCGGACGATGGGATACGGCAGAGGTTACGAAGGAATTTGAGAAAGTTGAAGCCTGCTTGGAAAGGATGGGTCGACGTATGCGGGGAACGCGAGCCGAGTTGACGATCAAGCTGCGGCGGTGTCCTTTGCAAAACAGGATTTGTTTTGCCGGTTCAGGGTAAGGTTATGTTTACGGCGACTCGCGAGGGTGGATATGCCGCCGAAGACCGGCACAAATGTCATCCCCAAAGTGCGCTTTCTCGCCTATTCACCTTCCTTGTATAGAAATAATGATTTCTGTAGGTACTTAAGAAGACAGGTCTGACTAAGCAGTAAGATCAACGAGGCGTTCGCGAGACAATAGTATCCCCTTTGAGTTGAAACCCCGAACGCGCACGGTGGCGCAATCACCATTGGGCTTTCCCGTGGGCTGCAGTGAGTGTTCTTTCCTTCTCCCTGTCCTCTTTCTTTTATTCTTGTCCCTCTTTTCATTTTTGCCTTCTTTGTGCGCATATATGCTTCTATCCTGCACTCCTTCACTTTCCTCCCTCTCTTTCTAACCCTTCTTTTGTCTATCGTCGACATCCAACTACGCAGCCAATACCCGCAACATTGCAAAGTTCGGCGCGCAATGTGCTTGTCACGCCCATGTATATTGGTAACGCAATAGGCTAAGGCATGGCAGCGGTGTTTGTTAATGAGCAGTGATTTGTTATACCCTCTCTCTCGCCCCTCTCCCTCATCGTTTCATTTCTCAGGTTAATCATGAACTTTGATTTCAATATGACATATAATCTAAATGGAATGAGGTAACCCTCGTGACTGATGGAGTACGATCTGTTTGTGATCATTGCGTCTCATCAATAGTTGGGTGCAAACGGATATTAGCTTCCAATGGCTACATGCGTACGCGTACCTGTTCAATCATTGCTGGTGTAGTCAGGGGACTACGATCATTGTGTCCATCAAACTTGGGCACCAAACGAGTTATGGCTTCCGATGGCTACATGCGTACGTGTATGCGTTCAATCATTGTCACCTTAACTACACGCTACGATGGAACTACATGTGTACGCGTATGTGTTCAGTTGTATAGTTAGGGGGACAATGAATGACGCCATTGGTAAGATCCTAATCCCACTCTAGTACGTGTTGGGCGTATGTTATTCCCAAGATGCGTTTTCTCACTCTCAGAAATTTCTCCTGAAGAAATACATGACTTGCGTCGTGGTTTGAGAAGGCGGGTCTTACTAAGCTAGGTTGACTTCTGCGAGATCAACAAGGCGCACGCGATCCCGGTCGTTTCTAGTGCACAGAAGCTCTGTATTCCTTTTGAGAAGGTGAACCGCGAACGTGGACGGTGGTGCAATCGTCATCAGACTGGGTTGCAGTGAGTTTCCATTCTATCTTATCGCCTCTTCCTTCTTCCTACTTTTGTATTCTTCTTCCTTTCCTCTCCTCTATCTATGTGTAGATGTATTCATCTACATTATTTTCTCGCCTTCGTATCTCACGCTTGATCTGAACACTAACCCCATTCCACCCCACCCAGCTGGCATCCGGGCGGCCATCTTTGTTAGCGAGCAGTAATTCGTTGGGCCAGATGTATTTTAAGTTCAATACATGATTTACAATTCGCTATCAATCAAGTATGTAACCTCCGCGATTTGCGTGAGCATGGATCAATTATTACAGCTAACACGGATCAGCCTCTGATACCGTTCTACTCCACGCTTCTAATTCTGGAAGTTCTCCTTGGCTCGCGTGGCTCTCGCCTTAGCGCCCCGTAAATCCCATAAATATCGACGTTCTCATCGCCCCGGTGCCTACTCTAACAGCATGTCTTTCTTTCTTCTATTCCTCACTTCTCCAGTGCTCTGGTCTGCCCTCACTTCAACTATATCTCCTCATGTGCTGGGTCCAGTCATTAGCCCGATATTCACTTTTTACCTGTTAAACAACGTCATGAATGTCGCACGATCGAGGAGTGTGATGTTACACGTCGAGGGGTCCCTGCACAACGTCAGGGACATGTTCTACAATATTGAGCACACTTGCAATGCACACGAAGTAGAGAAAATAAGGGAATCACTCATCGAGTGAGTCGCTTATCTTCTCCTCATCTTCATTATTGAATGACACCGTGGACTATGCATACAGCTTACAGTTACGCATTCTCGTCTCCAGGAAAGAGACGATCTTGGAATCGTCTATATGGAAGGAACTTCGTCTCTTTGTTGCAGAACACGGTCTGGCAAGAAAATACTTTAAGGAAATCAACACGCTTCGTGACAGAATCGAGGTATGATTGGTTTTACATATACATTAGAAACTGAACGACCCGCAGATTGCAAAGATACTCAAGGAAGAACAGCGTATGGGAACTTCATCGGCGGTCAGACAGGAATAGAGCTATGAGCAACAAGTTAGTATGTCCTCTCGTCCACGAGGATAAATACTGAAGGAACCACCATGATAGATTTCAATCGGCATACTGAATCAATTATGATGATGAACTACCCTTATTTCCATTGGATTCATTATCTGTTCACTGCACCTCGTTCCGAGCGAATGCGGGTTTTTCACGGACATACGTTAGCGTTTTCCGATGTTTGCAACATTGAAATGACAAGATTTGAGTGATATACTTATCACAATCTCCGCGATTTCAAGAAGGAAACCAAAAATGCTCCTATTCCCAGTTTGGATCGGATACAAACTTTGTTTTTACGAGTCCAATGAAGCGACGTGAGGCAGAAGTCACGTGGAGGGATGCCTGAGAGGAAAATCTGAGTGGCGCAGTCTACCCGAGTGGTGGAGAAGGCCTAATACTGCACCGGGTGACTCGGGTTCACCTGTAGCTACCACTTATTCCGCCTAATTAGGCATGGAATATGACTGGTGTTCCACGCCTAATTAGGCGTGATTAGCTTGAGTTCACGCTTCTTTCAATAATGTTATTCTAATGTTGAACTTGTCCTTGAGACCATCGACCGGTTACCATAGCCCGTTGCTGGTACCATCAGGCACATTGTCAACGGGTGTCAGCAGCATTGTCCGCTGACATATATATCTCCGACGTCATGTCGGGTATTCGTCGGCGCTGCCCGGAGATAACGCCGCCCGCTGATCACGCCCTTTCCTCATCGTTGCACACGACGAGCTCGCATCCCCCCTTCAAAAATCACCGGAAAATCTCGGAAAAATTACAGTATATAAGTAGTAACTGTACAGAGCATAACTCATACATATTCTTGCTATGGAGAGGCAGGGGAAAGTCTTAAATTAAAGATCAGAAGAAATCTGAATCACATTGTGAATTTCTTCTGCTAGCTGAGCATCATCGTCATCGTCGTCACTGCTGTTGTCCTCATCGTCGCTGCCTTCCCTGCTTCCTCCTGTGATTGTTTCCTCCTCAGCACATGCACGGTCCTCATCAACATCAATCGCATCTCTCTGTCCATCATTGGCCTTGACACCAGGGACGATGGAGCCAGTGAACCCCAGAAGCGTGGCAAGTTTGCCCAGGCAGCGTAAGTGAAGATTATTGGACAGATGGATGTGTTTGCAGTGCATGCAAAGTGGGCTGTCTTCTGTGGCAAGGAATTCTTCCCTCTCCTTTAGATATGTTTCTTCATCACGTATGTAAGAAACCAGCCGCTGAATTTCGATGTTAAGCTGGTCGATCTCCTCATGAGCTCGCAAAATTTTGAAATACTCATCCATCATTATGTGAGCCGCCGGTGCAGCCCAGGCATGTTCACACACATCTTGGCGCATATCCGATAAGAGGTCAAAGTCGGCAAGAAAGGCATACTCCACAACAACATCCCACAAAAGCTCTGGACATGGTGGGGAAAGGGCACATGCAGCAACATTGTACTTGTCAAGTACATTTTGTATGGCTTGAGATCAAGCCTTGAGGGCATTGCCAATATGCTTTTGTAACTTATATTCTATTTCACTGATGTTAGTTATAGCAATATGAATAATAATGCACAAACTCACCCATCTGTGATATATTCATTTTGGTCAACTCAAACATTCTCAAGACTATCAATGCCTCCAAATTATCAAGACATCATTGGTAGTGGCGTTTCCCCGACATCTCAGCCACCTCTCTCCACTCAGGGCTTGTTCGAGTCCACCATGCTGTGACACCCAATTTCAGTTCAAGGCCTTGAACAATCTTGAGATCCTTCTCATGGTTTTCGAGGGTGTGTTGATGCTCTGTCTCTTGAGATCACATATAGTCGCATGTGTTGTGTGTTTCCAGGGTGATCACAAGCCACAACACTTGCACCTCATCCAATGCCTTCTGACTAGCCTCAAGATTGACCAACTTCTGATAATACTCCATCTGCAGCTTCTCCTCAATAGGTTTCCAAGATAATCCCTGGAGGTACACCTTCTCCTCATCAAGCCATTGCTTGAAAACCTTGAAGCCTGCAACACCTTGATCCTTCATCTGTTTTTCCAGTGCAGGTAAGCCATTGATTATTTGAAGGGCCTGCTCATAATTATTGATGAGAAAACAACCTGAAGTCATATAGCAGTTGAAGAAGAGAGCAGATAAAGGGGGAACATACTATACTGAGGTTTTGGTAAGTCTCCTATTTATCCATGTGCTTTGCATATTGCTGGATGCTTTGCTTACAGTGGAATATGCTTGCATATTGCACCAATGAAGCTAAGGTGTTGGACTGAGAAAAAAATTGTTCACATCCTTCAAGATCCTTGAGCCCCAGACCTTCGACATATTTCACGAGGAAGGTGAGCTGGCATTGTCAATTGCAAGCATGGCCATGGAAGCTCCCAACAAGTGACTTATATTGGAGTTCATGTGCATGTGGTCCAAGGGGGCTGTTGGTGAGCATTGTGCTGAACTTGCACCCAATGTCATAGCCTGCACCAATTCGCATGCCAAAGGCCTCTAGGAGTTCATTGACCATTGCTAACAGGTATTTGGCCCTATAATAGGATGTCAGATAAAGAAATATCAAACAGAGGTGTAGATACTGACAGATCACCACTCTGAACCATATTGACAATCAGGAGAACAAAACCATGGCAGCAGAGAGCAAGGAAGATGCCAGTCTTGTCAAATATTCCCCACATGCATGCAGTCAACTCATTGCTTATGTTTTTTCATTGCTCAGCACAGGGATTCAATTTCAAACCTGCCATGCCTTCCTCCTGTGCATTGTGGTCAGTATGGATTCACAAAAAAAGGTAAGTGACTCACTAAATCATTCCCTGTTGGCAACATCTCCTGTAGCACACCTTTGCCCCACTGATCCACCACCTCTCTACTCAAGTAGTGATCTCCATCTATTTTATGGTCATCCAGCAGCTCCTTCAATAACCCAGGTGTTAATTCCCCATTTTCATCTTTGGTTGCTGGCTCGACAGATCACACATTTCAATGCATTGTTCCCACCCATCATAAGGATGTCGAAGATCATTTGTTTTTCACCCTCCGACTTGTAAGTGCATGCAGGGCATGCATGGCAAAGCCTCCACTTCAGCTCATTCTGTTTTAGAGCAGCTTGAACACATTGCTCAGTTTCTTCATGTATTGTCCTGTAGGTATCGTAGGCAATCAAGAACTGTTTGCTAAGATAGGATTTGAAAGGGGCACCATGTAAATCACACAGGCTTTTGACAAAGGATTGAATTGTGAGTCATGCAATACAATTTAATGGCTTGTATGGTGAATGCAACATTGGGATGGTATGGTGCTAAAGGGATGAGGCTGCACTCAATTAACTGCCTCACCAATGTGCTTGGTAAGTCTTTATATGTCATGGCTTTGCAAACTAACCCAATGCATTAGACATGTTCAGGCACAGTGTTCTCCCCCTACAACTTTATTCCTATTTAGTGCTCCAATGGTGTTGACTTCCCTGCACTGCTCCATACTCCATAGCAGTGGGGGACACCTGCCTAGAGGACACCAGACCCTACCACTCTACTCCACAGCCATGTTCTGCAATGTCCATGCCCATTAAAGAGCAGAGAGCAGCCCACCATCATTCAAGCATCTCCATGCTGAACACCCTAGAGACTACACACCTTTGCAGAGCAACATGTGTTCTAGGACAACCAACTGTCAGCACACCAAATGCCACATCAGACATGAGGAATGCATTGCTAATGAAGGTCATGTCCTGAGAAAAAGGATGATAGAACAATACAGGTATGATGTGCCCATACAGACCACTCTCAACACCACATCACTTCCTGTTACAAAGGGAGCTTACCAGGCAGAAATTGATCAAAGTGAGCAAGTGGATAAGAAGGCTTGGATGCTAGAGGAACTTGCTGCACAAGGACTGTCACTGATTTGTTGGGATGGCAAGTAAGTAGCTTAGCATGTTCTTTCTGTTCTTTTCTGAAACTTAAGCAGGAAGAGCCACTCTGGTGGACAATGACAGCAGAGCCATCACCATTCTCATGGGCCAGCCCCAAGATGAGGGCTATTATGCCTCAGCAAGGGCCACATATAACATGATCACAGGAGGTGCTTTGACAGAATTTTTTCTGCAGGTCTGCCATCACCATGGTTCTTATCCCATGCTCAGCATCAGCATTACACATGGCATGGGAACCATCCAATCCATCCAACTTGATAATGGGAAACATATGGTATTAGCTGATCACCTTCTTGCTGATCATGACATTCAATGGTTGGCAATTTTTGCAAGCAGTATGGTTCATCACTTGGGCTAAACATAATAACTTAATTCTTGTCCTTAGCCAGCTTTCAAGGGTGGGCTCCAAAGGTTTTCAACCACTAAAGCAAGCACCTCAATTCTTTACATGCCCACATGCCAAATCTATGACATATCTTTCCTCATAGCATCTTTCCTGCTGCAACATTCAACATTGGCCTGGGAGTTTGGACATATCATCACTATTGATGTCTTAAACTGCCCATTTGGATGGTGCAGTATCCAGGCACTTGGATGTTTCAATCCTATGAAGGGTGAACACTTCATTTTGTGGGATCTTGGAATGTATGTTGAGTTTCCTCCAGGGGCTCTTATACTTTTACCATTGGCTACAATTTTGCACTCAAATGTACCTGTTCAAGTAGGTGACCTTTGTGCATCTTTCACTCAATACTGCACTAGTGGGTTGCATCAATACATTGATTACAATTTCTGAACAAAAGATCAATATAAGGTTGATGATGTGGCAGGGTATAAAAGAATGTGTTTAGCAAAGTCTTCATGCTAGGAAATGGGCTTGAGTTTGTTTAGTAGAATTGAAGAATTCAATAGACTGGTGGTTCAGTTTAGCATTGTGAATGAATGTTTTCATTGGACACGATGAACTTGAGAAGAATGAAGGGTGGTTCTGTTTTAATGGTATGAGACATGTGTTTGGAGAGAAACCCAAACTAATATGTGAAATCAAACTCATTTTTTGATGGTTTCATGTCTAACTCTGGCTACAATTTGAATTACTTGATACCAATTGCACTGTCTGAGAGCTTTATGTCCCTGATGCTAAGAAATACCATCCAATGTCTACTGGGTGTTTTCAGGGGCAGGATATTAACACCTTTGATGGATGTGCATCCCAATCTTCCAAGAAATTAAGCTTGAACTCAGTTGTTTCTCAATGCTTTTCACAATTTCTTGGGATCCTAGCTGTAGTCCTTCAATACTTCATTGTCATGATTTTCGCAAATGTGAAAGCCTCTGGGATCTGATGGAAATTGACTATCTTGATGGAGGAGTCAATATTTGACAAAAGAAAATGTTCTAAAAAGCAGCCACAATGTGAAAATTGGGATGATATAGTCACATAGAGCTCAAATGTACTATCCTATCTTGCTTGGTATACCTTGGAAGCTTTGAAAAGTCTTATCAGTTCCCAAATGAATATATTTGTGAATTTATTTGGGACATATGAACATGAAATGAAGCCATTCTGCCTGTGTGCTGCTTTTACTATCATATTGACATGCTAAATCAAATTATACTAGTTCTGGAAAAGCTTGGATGTGATGGAGTGTGGCATCATGTTATGGAAGTGCCAAAACTCCAAGAAAAGATCATATATAATTGAGACAGATCTCATAACTGCTTCTAAAGAAGTGTATCAATTGAATGAAATGTTATACCATAGTGTTTGTCTAAATCAGTGGTATGATGAGCATGAAAGACACTTATGTAGGTAGGGCATGGCATTAGCAGGACCTTCCAAATAAGGAAATTTCAGATGGCAACTTTCAAAATTTCAACCAAGTCCACATTTTTGAGGTCCAGGTAATCAACTTAGAGGCTCAAGTTTACATGAACATTTAATAAACTCAGAGGCTCAGGTTTACACAAACATTCATGCAAGGATGCAATGACATTGTATTGAAATGAAGCAAACTACAGAAGGCTAAGGCTACTAGAGCATGATGAACAATAGATAACTCAGTTACATGCAACCTCACCTGTCATGTAACTGCAGGTAAAAATCATTGCTCAGCTGCCAAGCTGGTGGTGCAAAAAGGTATGGGGCTGTGGCAGTCACCAATGGTGGCTTCTGCAGCAGACCTGTCCAATATATATTAAGTAGATGACAGGCAGAGAAGATGGGCACTGATTACAGACTGACCCTCATAGACACCTGGCATGGCACCTTGTACTACTACCCAATAACATTCCTCATCCCCCATCTTTGCATGAGCCAAGAGCGCTGGTGATAATGAAGTGGTCCAGCAACACAGAGGTGAGGAAGAAGCCATCTTGTATGACTGCATCTCATGTGTTGATGAAGTAGAAACATGGCATTGTGGCTGGCACTTTGACAATGTGCTGGGTGGATACTTGACAGATTTGTCAGACAGGTACATGCCCTCATTGTCAGAGACAGGTTTGGGCAGTCAGTGCTTGGCAGATGCAGGGCTGCAGTGATTTTTTAAGGTGGAAGGAGGAGATTCTGACCATGCACCTGAGATGGATTCAGGTGGTTGGTTCTTGGCAGAGCAGCAATTTCATGGGTTGGAAGGGGGTGATTCCCACTGCAGACTGCTGGGAGAAGATAGGAGCTCAGCAGTGTCTTGGCTGAAGGGATGGTGGAGGAGAAGGGAATGGTTCATGGTTGGTGGAGTTGTTGTCATAGTAGTATGCCTCCTTGCATCATGTTGGTGAAGGGTTCTGGTGGCAGGGTGGTGCAGTGCCTTGATGGGATATGGTAGCAGAACAAGGTGGACCTCTTGATGCATTCAGGGGCAGATCCTTGACAACCATTACTAGCTGGTTTGCAAGGGCATGTTTCCATGCCTTGACTGTGGCATCCCATGTAAAGTAGCCCTGCAATCAGCCCTTCTTGCTGCTGAGGAGGTCTGTGATCTGCTGCACTGCTGCAGGCTCACACAAAATAGCCATCAACTGTGAAAATGGCAAGAGATTGAAAGATTACATACTAAGTTTCAAATATGCCAGTTTTTTGCTTACAAAAGATGACATATGCTACCTTCCTCCATAAGGCCAGATTGTCTGGTTCAGAGATGTTGGGCCTGCCATGTAGATGTTTGTCCTTGCCCTCCTCAAATACATTCACAAATGCTGAGGTTATTAATCTCAGAGACTTCACTGTTCTTGCCCTTCACCAGAGAAGCTGGGGCAGCTGTAATTTATAAGTTGCATGGAGCAGCTACAAAAGCATCTACTTACTGTACCTTGCCAAAGGCTGCTTTTCCTGGTGAGTCAATTGCATAGACTCTGGTACATGGGAAGAAACTGTATAGTACACATAAGCCACAGGAAAAACTAAAAGGGGAAAACTCCAGAAATGATAAGTCCAGTGATGGCAGTGATCCCTCTCTGATGGGAGTGATGGGACTTGGAGCTCTGCTCCCAGAAGAACCAGAGCAGCCCAGAGGGTGAGAGTGAGACTAGTAGGTAGGGCTAGGTCAGGGGAACAAGATCAGGTGATAAAAGGAGGGAATAGAGACCATGTAACATCACCCCTCCTCCAGTGCACAGCATCTTGACATGTGGGGTAGAAGAAGTTCCAGATGGCAATGTTGGCTGGTGACACCAGGTAGATCCCTTGAATGGCCCTCGGTGCATCTGGGTGATGTTGGTAGAATTCCTGGATCCAGCTAGGCACATGCATGTTCTTCTGTTGTTCCTAAGATATGTCCTCTCAGCCATATCCTTTTCACTTCACCTTGAACTGGAGTTTACGCTGGAATAGGCAGCTGTCCAATATCTCTTCCACCTCGTACTCTTCTTAGTTGTTGACCAGGACTGGTGGTGGTGGCAGTCTGGGGTGACAGCCAGGGATTGGGTTGTCTGGTGCCAGGGACAGCTTTACCACGTTGAAGACTGGATGAAGTTGCCACATACCAACAGGCAATTTCAGGTGGTAGGCCAGGGAACCCACCTGTCGTTCCACCATGAATGG
>JAGGAW010000096.1:0-20870 GCA_017657375.1 Termitomyces sp. T27 | reverse complement strand
TCGGCTGACTTGAGATAGAAGCTTTTCATAAGCTACAAGAATATCCAAAGTGCGCTCAAAAGATGCTGCTAACCTAGCATCTACAACAAGAAATCTCCGGTAAGGTCTTGTTTTTTTTAGCTCTGTCCGTATTAATTCATAAATTCATAACTGCAATATTACATCTATGTGGTACTTCGCTACTTTTACAGGCTTTTTTCGACGTTTCCGTTCCCTTCTGTTTCAGGGTGCCCCTCCCCTGATGTATCCCCTCCCCAGGTCTGTATCCTTCAGCTTTCATGACCTATCGCCAGAAAACTATGGATTGTCAATATCAAATCCATTATCCGAACAACGCATCAAACTCACCAGTTTAGCCTTCTCCTGATGACGAATAACACAACATAAATGGATCAGCTCCACAATCTTACGACGCTCGTGCTCATTCGATGCTCGGAACCAATCCTTGCCCTGGGTCCCACCATACTTCTCAACAACACTCGTTGCAACAGGTTGCTGAAGCTTATACGTCTTCTCCATCCTCCCATTCAGCATCCTCCCCAACAACACAGCGAACCAATGATCATGCCTGGTCGAAAAATCCGTCCACGGCGCCTCGATGGCCAGGTGAGCTGTGATCAAAAGATCCAGCAACGACAACCGATGCTCCTTCCTATAAAAAGCCTGTCCCTCGCACTGCGCATATCGACACTCATCGGGCCACTCATCCAGCATCATAACTCGATCGTCCGTATCCCACCGCTGCCAGTATAACGGGCGATAATTCCTGCCCCTCGCGCAGTCTATGCATCGATCTCGAATGTATCGCTCGAACCGCAGGAACGTGGTCTCCGTCTCGCTTTGGCCTCTGAGCTTGACGACGAGAAACTCGTGGGTTCCAGAACCACCGAATCGGAACTTCGTGATCTTGCGGCGGACTCTGTAACGTCGCCACTCGACGATACGTTGGCTGTGCACCCAGCGATCATACTCGTTATTCTTGGGATGGAGATACTCGTCCAACAATTGCTGGATCCAAGCTGCAATTGCCCCGGAGTATCCCTTCAGCTTGAGACCAAAGCCAGGTCCGGGATGGTTATGAATAGAGCTGGACTCCCCTTGGGATACAAGTGTTGCAGTGTCGAGCTCGTCGCCCTGGCTCGGCTCGGAAGTGACAGCAGGATTGGATGGCAGCGGGGACAAGCCTACGTGGGTTGCATTTGCGTTGACTGCTGGAAGACCGTCGTTTAGAGAACGGATGAAGGGACGACTGAGCCTTGGTGCTGAGGGAGGAGGCATGGCAGATTCTCTCAGGTGGCGTGCCGCTCGAAACGTCGATTTCACGCGCTTGGTAAAACCCGAAGGTTTGCGGCCAGATGATGACCGTCGATCCCTAGATTTCTTTTTCGAAGTCCCAGTCTTGACGTGAGGGTTTGACAGCGGTTCAGCATCCTCCGAATCGTCGACATTGAAATGCACTGTACGGCTGTGCCTCGAGGAAGGTTCTATTGGAGGAGCATCGGATGAGAGCTTGAAGGAGGTTAGAAACTTTGAGAGCAGTGACGACATTCTTCTGGTAGGAGTTTCTCAGTAAGTAATGACGGGCTTTCGATGAGAGGGAGCCTTTATATCACTGGGAGTGATGGACCACACAAAAACAATAAGGGGTTCGAAATGGTCTGTTCATTGATGTGTCGACCACGATCTACTTGCGAATCTCTTGTTCTTGTCATGCTTTGTGTGAACTGAGGTCACCATGACGACTATTTCAATGGCCTTAATCGTTATGCCATGACCGAGTCCCATTCACTATTCCTTATCATTATTGAGTTATCTATGTAATGAGCATCTATCACCATGTACACTCGGAAGAATCAATACAAAACAGCACAAAGTGAGGTCAAAGCGCTAAGATTATTGTCGAATGAGTTGACCCTCGGGCAAAATATGTAGTCGAGAATTGTCACTGCGCATTGCAATTCTTCCAATTTCTGAGTCATCCTAGCGATTTTCATCACCCACCGACGAGTGAAAACATATACGGTTATGAATTTCGTCACTAGATATTTCGCCTGCTGCTGATTTTCGACCGCAGCTGTGATGTGTAGTAAGAAACGTCCTAGTCTTATTCATAACATGAAGAACCGGATGGGAACCGACTCCAAAGGCGCGTCATGTTTCAAAGTCAAGTTGACTCAGCGAGAAATTCGTTCCTCAACTCTTCGACACCGCTTATCTGCAATTCTTTGGCAGTCCACCGGAACTTGGCCAATGAAGTGTTAAATTCCACTCTCTATTCTCGTATTGATTCGTGGTCGATATAAATACAGTGTAGTGTCGTATTCTCATTAATGCTCATGATGCTATCTCAGCCATCACGTACGGCTACGCGCTGCATATCCTGTTTCCTCAGGCTCTTCGTGATCTGACGATGTCTTGGTTCCTCTCTCCTAAATGTCATATATCCCAAGCTGTAGTGGATTGTCATCTCTCTGAGGAAGACATTAACAGGTGTCAGGATTGGGTACCTCGGTCGTAGCGATGTTGAACGCACCTGTACCACTGGCATACTTTGCCCTTTCCTTGCTCAGTTCTCCCCGGAATCCGTAGATAAACCTAAGGGCACAATCGCGTTCCTCTCTAGAAGACTCTCGCAACCAACCAGTAAGATCTAATTTTCCTCGTTGATAGCTGTACTTTCGCTTTATTCGATCAACGTCTTGGTCAAGCACATTCGAAAAGATCACAGCAAACCAATGGCTAGACCTCCTAGCTAACTCGACGCAGTTCCCCGGGATTTGCACAATTAAGCTGGCGACTAGAAAGAGATCGAGTAGGTTCAGTTGATGGTGATCCTCGTCGAAGACTCGTTTATCAGCCAAAGTATCAGTGTCCCCATCCGCGACCACCCAGTCTTCTAATACTGTGACTTGGTCCAAATCCGGACTCCAATCTATAGTGCGTCCTGACTTCCCGTCGAATTTGATATGCTTATCCCTCCTCCATCGTTCAAAACGGATAAAATGAGGTTCCTTGCTCCTTACGTGTTCAGTCTTCACAATGATATATTCATGCCTGTTCCCAGAGACAGGATCCCGCGTTTTGACACGATACCGACGCCACTCAACAATACGATGGTCTTTGATCCTCCTGCGATATGAGACATCACCGGTTTTATATCTCTCTACTGTGTCTTGCGCCCATTTCGAAAGTGTTCCGCCATTAAACCTAAGGGGGGACACAAAAGAGACCGATTTCGCTGCTGATGGCGCGACGACAGTTTTAAAGATCTCAACAGCAGGAGGTATGTCCAAAGAACTTGACCTTGGACTCAAGCTACAATATTCCGGAGTTATAGTCACTCTTGGAGAACTCCCCAAGGAGATATCTGCAGCTGCAGAGTTAACCGGAAGTTCCGTTGTAGAGGACCCCGAGGATGAAGCGGCCTTCGCGTCTGGATATTTGAAGGTGTTTGAATCCGAATGATTTGTCATAACATTTTCCTGTTCTAAATCAACAAGTATGCCATCTCCTGCCGGGTCGCCTGGACGTGTAAGATGGTTGAGATATTGCCTAACAGGAGGAGACGTCTTGAGCGGATCCAATAATGAAGAGCCCGTGTACAGAGGGTCAAAAAGCAACAAAATCTCAATTGTTGATGAACTTGTAGACGGAGGCTGGAGTGGTGGTATGGATGCGATGTATTCGAACAGGCTCAAAGCTGTATGATTCGCAATGGGGTCCAAAGTAACTGGGTTGACTAAGGTTCCAGGTTCGCCTTCTGTGGTTGACCTGAAGGGTGGATTTAAGAGCGGGTCCAAGGCGGAAGTGAGAGACCAATCCAATGAAGTTGGGGATATCGAAATCAAAGTCGAGGTCTCCTCATTCAACAATGTGGCGGCCCCCAATGACACTGGAGAACGGTCTAAGACGAGGTTCTCGGTACCTCGAACAACAGAAGTATTCAGTACCTCTACGGCATGCTCCACGGAGGATATAGACCATTGAGATTGAGGTGGTTGCTCAAATGGGCCAGGGATGTCGGCACCGGATGGGCATGGATCCTTCGAGTGGCCTCGAAAAGTACTGGGACTAAATAGCGCAGTAGATGGGACATATCGGAGATCCAAGGTTTCTGAATCTCTTGTAGATGTTATAGAGGTGTCATCGACGCGGATCCGTGCTGGCAAGACAACTTCAAGTTTGTCACTACCGGGACCAGATACAGACTGTCCCAGGGTTGTATCGACATCAGAGTGTTTGACGTGTCTTCGATGTCGTCGCTTCAAGACTTTTGGGAAAAAACGAGATATCGATGAGAGCATCATGTTCGGCAGTTTGTGATATAGAGTTGTATCATCATCATGGCCTTATGTACACTCATACTTGTATAAGTATGATACCGGTTTTTTTGTGCGTCGAATTCACGGGGAAAACAACACGTTTTGTCCTTGTTCTCGCAAGAATTGTTGTTTCTTGGGAGACCATCGCACGGAGATCGGATACTCTATAAGTATGCGAACGAAGGATGCCCTGAATTACTATGCAGTTATGCTAGGGCTTGCTGTGGGTACGAATTCGATTCCTAGTTCCCTAGCAGTCAGTAGGCGTGTGCGTCCATTGAGCAGAAGAATCTGGAGATCATGATCGTTGTTGAACGTTGAACGTTTGACAAGACTTTCTAAACAAACAAAAAACTATTTCTTGACTTGTGTTTTACAAAGAGTTTTCACCTCGTTTCTGCCAGTGAGTGCTTACGATCTGCCTGCCGTTTTCAAAAGATGCATCACGTCGCCCTTGTATACTTAGGTAACAACTGACTTTTACGTGTCCTTTAGTCGCCCGACTAATTTCTATGACAACCATTACATACTCCACAAAGCAGCTACAATTCTGAACCACAAAAATTGACCAAGTTGCTCATACAACCAGACTGTACATTTTTCGAAGTGTGTTCGTTGCGATTTTTCGCCAACTGGTTCTCACTGGCATGTTCAGCTCAGTTCGTTGCCTCTCACAGAGCCTGCCAATCATGTCCACAACACTACGATAATCCCGCAAAATTTCATGATGCCACCATTCAAACTTCGCGTCCGAAAACATGTCTTCCCATTTCCTCGGGGTTGACTCACATTTTCTCTTGAGGACTCCGGAGGCTATATACGCAAACCATTGGTCTTGTCTTTTGGATATTGGTTCCTTGTACATGTGCTGCCCGTTAGTGCCATTAAGCAGCTGAACTATGAGGAGTACATCTAACAGGTCCGGTGGTTCTGCGTCAAAGGAATGCGACTCGAGCTGGGTGTCGAGATCTGGCCAGTCTTCAAGTAGGAAGACATAATCGATCCCTTTGTCAGAACGCGACAGCCCAAGAGACTCATGTCCTTTCTTAGTTAGACGCTCAAGCCGTAGGTAACAGCATCAGGTTTCGCGGCGAAACTTGACCACCAGGAACTCGGGACCCTTGTCGGCAACACGATATCTTCGCCACTCAACAATGTGTTGACTGAGTATCCAGGCACGGTGGGTTGGTTCACGCGTTCGACGATATTTATCGAGTGTTCTTTTTACCCAGATGCCAACGTCTTCAGGTTGCTGTGGAAAGTCGGCAGACTCCGCATGATATTCTGTGTCGCATTCGGTCAAGCTCTCTGTATTTATGTGAGTCAAGGCTTCCGGGCGGCGTTGACATCTAAGTACCTTGTGTGCTCTTTCTGCTTGTTCTCGACCTCTTCTTATGGAGACATCGACGTAAATTGGCAAATGGATCGGGTCCGATCAGGTCCAATGCTGCATCGGGAGTGTCGCAATCGTAGTTGCCTTGAAGTGGTACTGGGAGTGAAGGCACAGTGGTAGGAGGCTTTGAGAATAGTGGCAGAAGCTTACTTCTCAGGTAGTTGAAGAGGGATAGCATCGGAAAGATTGATATCATTTCACGATGTGGAACTACTACCTATTTATAGCCGACGGTCGGACTTTTGTATCTGCAAATGTGTCATAAAATACTAGTGTGGCGCGTAGATACTAAGGTACTAAGATAGGTAGGTTACCGCCGAGGGTCCACGCATGAACCTGCATAATGCACCGTAAACCAAGTATAAATGGGGCCAATCCAATACAAGATAAGGCTATACACGGACCTCAACACGTTAGGCTTGTTACCAGCCCTACTCAACACGTGCAATCCACTCGATTCTGTCCAATTTCCGGAAAACTAAACATCGCATTTTATACTATACATGTACACTGTGATCCTACTTGTATTATACAATAAACGGCTTAATTTTAATTAAAGACCCAGACCCCGTTCTTTGTAATCTTCTCTCGATGATATCCCTCGATGGACTTGACGCAATAACTGAATCGTCGCTTGGTGGATCCGTCAGATTTGCCACCTTTCCACGTTTCAAGTCCGGCGATATAAGGTGACGCGGTGTTACCTGCCCAAGGTGGGGATCATCATCCGAAGACAGCTCCGACGAAGGCACCGATCGCTTGCTGCGTTGTCGAGCCAATGAGTACGGATAGAACGAGGCACGGTTTTCCGACGGCACAAGCGCACGTAGGGGTACCACACCAATATCGAAAATCTCTTCCCCCTCCTCCGTATCTGTTTCTCCACCCGAGTCCCTCTCAACTCTTTTTCTCCGTTTGTTCGATCGAGTCATGTCACTACTGGCAGCAGAAACCTTCGACTCCGATCTTGTTCTGCGCATCGAGCGTTTGATCATCGTAGGCGTGCGTAGGAGTTCAAAGCTCGCAGAGGGTCGCAGAGTTCGAGTGTACACTTGACTAAGGGGAGGCATTTCTACGGCATCAATGACCATCCTCTTCCTCTTCTTCGTAAGAGTTTTCGCAGGCATCTGATTATCGGCATCCGGTATCGACTTGGGCGTATGGGAGGCGAAGAAAACGTCGCCCTCCGGAGGGATGATAAGGCTCTCAACAGCGTTCCTTTCGTCTTCACTGCTATCCTCTTCAAACCGTCGTTTTCCGAGTTTGACCTTCATGGCAGGTGGGGATGAGGCAAGGATCCGATCAATGACGGGAGTAATGGCAGCCCCTCTGGCAGGCGAAAAGTTTTCCTTGTTTCCATTCGCCAGTTTGCGGCGTTTGGCGGGCGAGGATCGGGAACTCCTGGGGGTCGGGGGACGTGACAAGGCCGAGAGGCGGGAAGCAGGCATAGGGGACTCGGGTGACTGAATATGGAGCTGTGTGAAGGGCCTAGCGGACTTGGATGGGCGTGGCGGTGTGGAGAGTGTCTTGGGAGTTACGCGGTCATAGCATGAAACTGAAGCTGAAGAGCATGGTGTCGATGGGGTACTCAAGATCATTCTAGGTGTGGAGGGTGTAGGTGTAGTCGGGCGAGGTATAAACGCTGCTTCGAGCTCTGTAATGATTGCTCCCTTCTCTTCCTCGGGAGCACCATAGACAGACCTCAAGCAAGCAGCAATATCACTATTCCACCCTCCTTCTGGCACTTCAACATCAGCATAAGCTGTATCCCAGAACTCTTTGAATGCATCCACGGCAAGGCCACGAATCTCGGCCCGTGTCTCATGTACAAGAGGCGCACAAAGTGCAGATCCGAAACATGAAAGAAGAGGTACTGAGGCCCGACCTTGAATGGTGACGAGAAGGGTTTCGTACAATGGCACGATCTAAAGTATATGTCCGTCAGCATAAAAGATAACATAAAGAATGAAGAGACCGTACATCATACTCGACAACACCCTTGTCCCATTTATCTTCAGCATCGGCAAACCACACCGCAAGCGCTCCGCTCATAGTCTCCCCAAGGACACTTAAAAGTTCCCGAGGACACTGATCAATAAGCGAAATCAGTGCACGCGCAGCCCAAGTATACGTCGTCTGGTCCTGAGGCGGCGGATACGCCGCGCTCATGGTCGTCGCCACAAAATCAAGTACGGCCTCCGGAAGCTCCCTCAAATCACCATTCGCCGCATTGCTCGCCAAATGGTTCAGGACAAACTCAACAAGCCTGATATGCACGGGCATATATCCCGCCGCACAATCGTCTACAATCAAACTGGCGACCACGCCCAGAACAGTGTTCGAATCATGTCCATGATCCAACGACGCCGCAATCGCGAACTCCAACAGCTTTTGCCACGCCTCCGCGTCCTCAGACGTAAGCGTCCAAGACTCACGTCCACAGAACGGCACCGCAAGCGTGCACACAGCACCCTCCCATCCCGCATCCGAGTTCTGCAGCAC
Source organism: Termitomyces sp. T27 (assembly GCA_017657375.1). NCBI lineage: Eukaryota > Fungi > Basidiomycota > Agaricomycetes > Agaricales > Lyophyllaceae > Termitomyces > Termitomyces sp. T27. The sequence continues at coordinate 12,653 of JAGGAW010000096.1, read as the reverse complement.
CCATCCTCTAGCAAACACTCGCCAAACCAGGGCTCTCTCAGACGCTCTCCATCCCGCAACGCCTTTGCCATCCTCCCCGCGCCAAAACGCCCGAACGGCTTGATGCCCGCAGGCAGCGAGAGCATCAACACAAAGTTCCGCCCACACCTCGTTCATCTCCTTTTCATCCTCGGTCTCCTCCTCGGGTACGTTGCGGTTCGCCGTCGAGGCAGGGTTTCCGAATGTCGTATACTCCTCGACATTCTTCATCAGACACTCTTTGAAACGCTCCGCTCCAATTCCAATGCATGCATGCGGCGCGAGTCGACAGATGACACTCCACATGTCCCGGGCTAGTCCTAATTTCGCGATCGAGCTCTTTGGGGAGGAAGAAAAGCCTGGAATTTCGAGTCCCCTGCTTCCCGTGCGGGTCAACCCGCCATTAGATGGCGGAGAGGAAGGCTGCAAGTCAAGGTCTGCATCCTCGAGTACATGTACGATGATCACGTTGGTTGCACGCTCGATAAACTCGGCGACTAACTCTTCGTCATGCGGGGGAGGGGTAGCATCGATGTCTCGATCCGGGTCTTCATCCTCGGGGTCTAATCAGTAAGTTCGTCAGTTCCAAGCGATTTTATCGAAAAGGCATCAAAACAAACCAAGTACAGCCCCAAGACCCAGACTAACTATCCCCTCCCAAACCTGCAAAAGCCCCTTCCTCTCCCTCTCCCCGTCCTCTCCCTTCCCCGCACCCACTGCCGCCCTCCAAGCCTTCACAACTCCCTCCCAAACCCACACCTTCCTCATCTCCGCCTTCCTCAACACCCTCACATCCTCTGCCTTAGGCGTCTCATCAAACAAAGCCTTCACAACCTCCCTCAGTGCCCCATACTCCGTCGTCAACAACCCCGGCATCGCCGAAAAAAGTCCTCTCGGCACCAACGTCCTCTCCTCCTTCTCATACTCCCTCGCCTCCACATTCTCCCTACTCATCGACGGGGGCATACCCACCATCGCGCGCATCGTATCAACCGCGCTCTCCCTCGTCGGCGTGTCCTTCCCCGCCATCACACAAAGCACCTCCAACGCCCTCCTCAAAGGCTGCTCCTCCCTCTCCTCCGCACTGAGCCTCGTATCCACCCACTGCCCAGGCTCATACACAGGCACACCAACATTGCCCGACCCAATCGTCGCAGCAATCGCACACACCCCCGTCTCCATCTCCACAACGCTCGCAACAACTTTCCACCACTCATCCCTCAACTTGACCTCCCGCTCCATCTCCCGCTCATCCACCTCTTCCTCGCCGTCCTCGTCTCCAGTCATTAGTCGCGGACAGATGTATACCCACACGATGCAGCGCCACATAACGGTAGTAAGTGCGCGCACGTTGCGGTTTTTGTGCCTCATTCCGAGATGGACGAGCACCCTCAGATGGGGGACGCGCATCGCGGCGGGGCCGAGGAGGACTATGAGCGCTGAGAGAACGCAGATGGCCCATACAGGTCCATGTGCAACATGGTCGGGCTCAGTCGCCTGCAACGTCGTGCGAAGTGTCCGGACGATCGACGGTTCATGTGGTTTGGTTGGTGATTGAAGTAAAGGCGAGGGCTTCATGGGTGAGGGCTTGGTGGGCGACGCTTGCTTGGTGGGCGAGGGCGTGGCACGGGGCGGGGGAAGTGTTGTGATGTACTTAAGCACAATATTCGAGATTTGTACATGGATAGGCGAGTTGGGAATGCTAGTCGCTCCGATGACGAATCCGCCCAACGCGTGCGCGGCATGTGTTCGAAGGACGACAGTAGGTGCAAGGAGAGACGCGAGCACAGAAGGCAAAAGAATGCTGGTGAATGCAGGAATAAAGACAGCTGGGAGATGAACAGAGAGGTCGTGAATTGCCTGAAGTTCGAGTTGAATATAGTGACGACAATGAGAAGAAAGACATACTTTGAGTCCATCACTTGCAGAGCCTTTCTTACCCTCTTTGCCGAGCTCGCCATCAATGCCACGACACAATGCAAATGCGATGCGATCTGCTGCCGGAGCGAGTACTGCAGCAGAAAGGCGTTGAGTTTGGATAAGCCAAATGGCGAGAGCCCAAGTCTTGCGAGCGTTGGGGGTAGGGAGGTCCTCTGCGAGAGGAATGGCAAGTACCGCCGTGAACATTGACCGTAGATGTATGTCTAGAGAACGGGTAAGCCGGGAAAAAGAGTAGAGAACAAATTTGCTAACCGGTAAAGAGATTCATCATAACAGGCAGCGTGAAGACAAGCGAGAGCAAACGTATTACAGCGTGGCTCGTCGTGCACAAGTCCCGGGCATACTTGACCTGTTCAGCACTCATGCCATCCCGCTTCTTCTTCTTCTTGACGGGCGTGTTACTAGGTGATGGTAGCAATATCCTAACTGGTTCCTGTTCTTCCTTCTCTCTGGCCGGATCCACCAATGCTTTCCCCAAATCCCTCACAACAGCATCCACAAACGCCTCCTTGTGCTTCCGGAGGGGCTGGAATAGTGGCCACGACGCATCGTCCACTTCTCCTGTTACCGCTGCTCGCAGACGCGCAGTGAGAATGCTGTAGGCCTCAATCAGCACGCGTAGCTCTGTCGCATCGGTGGCCTCCACGATGGTCGTCACAGGATATACGAGGTATGTAAGGTCCGCCAAGGGGTCCGAAGGCTCTGGCGTGACCTCGCGTTGCTTTTCCTCTGGCCACGGTACGAGTTCAGCGCACTTCTTGAGAATCGACCTGGCCGGTGGCCGTTTCGACGCGCTGGCAGGAGTGGCGACCTTGAAGCTGGGGGCAGCGGGCCCAGCCAGCTGCAAAATGTGAATTTTGTCCTTTTCCGCCCATGCTACGCGCGAATTCGAATCAACGTCGCGTGCATTTTCCTTGTCTTTTATGCGTCGGTGGGCGGTGCTGGGCGGGGTCAACAGGGACATTTTCTGAATAATTTACAATTGGATGCAGGGCGTGGTTTCTGATGAGAATGCTGGGTATCTGAGAGGAATATGCCGAGGAGAAGAGAAGAATGAGACGAAATGAAGCAGAGAGTTAGACGTTCTTGACTCGCGAGAGACAAGAAATTGGGGGGCTTGTCACGTAGTCACGGACAGTTTAATGAATGTGTGACACATTCAACGACTTTATTGACGTGTTGCGCGCCTTGTTTGTTCAACGCGCCGCGTCACGTCACGGCCGTCACAATATGTTTTCCAAAACTCTATGAAGAAGTTTCGACGAGAAACCAACAGGCGCCCACTCGAACACAAACGAGCTCCGCTGGTGAATGTGATCATGTCTACCTTGTGCTCTCGCTCTGCTGTGGAGTCACAATGGCAGATTCTTGTCACAATCTTATCATTGTAGGCACAATTTGAAACAAAGGCTGTGCCGCTGTGGTATACAAGTGGTATATATATCCGCCGGTACTTACAAGAACAAAAGAACCTGACCACAACCTACCGCAACTTTCAGCACGCCTCCTCGCAACCCTCCAAACTCTCACAACAATGCCTGATGCTTCAACCCAAACTGAAGCTGCCACCCAAGAGTCGCCCAGCGCGCCATGCAATTCTAATGATTCAATCACGTCTTCTGAGTCGCCGCACCTTGATACCTCTTATGAGATACCATCTTGGCAAGATACTCGAGACATCACAGAAGTTTTCAAAGAAATGAATGATCCTAATTCCGAATGGTCTCGAGGAATGCGTGGTTTCTACATCGAGGGTATGGAGTTCTTCAAAGAAGATGGCGCCGAAGCCGAGGATAATGATGAGCGTCCAGTCCGTCTCATGGCGTGTCTCTGCAAGGAACTTAGCAGGAAGGACAACACGAGACGTGTTGTACGCGCCATGATCATATTCGAGAGGATTCTTTGGTCGTCAGAGACTATCCCTGGTCTTATTTCCCGTGGATCTGCTTGCCTGCCATGTAACACAGGTACCGAGACGAGCACGGTTCCTCCAAGAGACATGAGCACGGACACTGGCAGATCTCCGCGATACACTGCGACCTTATTGTACCTCAAAGATGCTGAGACTGTCAAACCCATCATAATTGCCTGGAGGGGTAAAAATTTAAGAGGTCACTACTACTCCGAAGGGTCTCAGCCAGACATCAAAAGACTCATCACGGCAGCTAGCTTGATTGTCCAGGAGGACAATCCCGAGCTCGAGAAGCGCCTTCCTCGCCATGACTGGTTTCCAGGTCTCATCGGAATTGCCCTATCTAAACCCCCTGTCCTTAGCAAGGTCTTCTCAAGCCTTCTTCCACATACCACGAGGAAGAATAACGAACAACAAGAACTGATTCGCTCTCCTTGGGATAAAAAACACAAGAAGGAATTGATACAGCTTTTATCCGGCCTGCGTCGTACGCTCAAGGAGCATCGGAAGGGAAAATGTACGTGAAGTCGTCATGTTTCGTCAATAAGAATCTGTTCTAACCAAAGTCATTTTGCAGCTCCCTTGTTACAAGTTGAGGAGTCCATCCAATCTGGTGTGTCCACAGATGCTACACAAGCTCCCGAGGGTCATTCCCCAGCTGATAAGGTCCCCCCAACCACCTAAGGTTGTCCGAGCCTATGAGTCTTCATTGCGAACCCCTAGAAATCAAGTCGCAGGGATTGAGTTCACATCAATCAAGTGGATTCGCATTTTGACAAATGAATGGATACACTATTTCGTCGACGCCGTGAGCGTATAAATGTAGTATATAGTGGTATTGTCATTTCATCAATACTCAAGAAACGAAGTTATACCCTCCATCTGCGTGTCCCGTTAAACCGCCACCTAGGAGTATCATGATGGAGCAACGACAAGACGTTGCGCAACCTTATTAGGCTCGTCACCAGCCTGTCCTCGTGACTACTGGGCTGGCAACGAGTCTACCGCCTTATTATGTCCTACTCTTTCTCCGACTATAAGTTCCAGTTGACTCAATCACAGCCGCTTTCTGAATTGAAATATAAAGTAGACGATGCGTGGCAACAAGTATAGCTATGTCCGGGAACTATAGTATCAAATAACATGGTACAGTCTGAGCCCACAGAACAAGGACAAGCACGTCGGTTACACATAGCAACGGCAACGAAAAGTAGTCCTTCAAATAACAACAACAAATCAGTTGAACAAAAGCACTACTTGCCCTTATCACTTCCCAACAACAGTATCATGTGTAGGTCCATGATAGAAAACTCAGATATATATATAGCTCACCCAGTGTGGCGCATGTGTCATAACAACACACCCACCCCAATGCGACCATTCCTCAAGCTCCGCGAGAAGTTTCCCAAGCTCTCCCGAATGGCCCATAAATTCCTCAAAGACAAAGACAAAAACAAAGCATCAGAAAGGGAAAGTTGGGTCATCATCCCAGACGAATCGACCGAGTATCGCCTCCGACCAAGGCCCTCCTGGTCTGCCAGTGAGGCAAAGGAGATTTCCGCTGTACCAAACAACTCTGAGATGGTTGGAAATATCACTGGGTCAACAGATGATTCCCCCGCCACAGTTCTTGACCCATCACACCGCGTTGAATTGGATCCAGACAAGCCTAAGCCACTGGTGGGAGACCGTCACAAGGAAAACCTCGTTATTGGTACAGAGTTGGACTTTATTGAGCAAATCTTTAACGGTGGTGCACTACCAGCAGCGTATGATTCCGTTGATCAACCTCATCCATCTCCGACAAGCTTGAATTCTGATATGCCTACACTACATCACTCATTATCAGAGAAGCCTTTACCTAAGACACCAGAACCAAGCATTCACGATGTCGACTTTGGCCCGCCAGATAACGTCAACAAAGACTTGATATTTCCACCATCAACTCGGTATCTCGATACTTGGACCAAAGAAGTACTAGACGAGTATAATGCTGATCCTGGCCACGACACACCTTTTCGTCAATTTGTACACAGGCAACGCGTTGTCGAGTGGCGTCGTTATCGAGTTCGCCACATGTTTGTGGCCCCTGAATATCGAGGAGAATATATAGTTGTAAAGCTCCAGGATGCCACAGAGACACACTTCCTGTATCTCGACCGGTTGATCCAACCGAATGACGCAGACTATTGGCAAAACTACGACGAGGGCTGGCTGAGGTGTGTCGAAGACGAAGGTCGTCCTGATTTTGGAGTTGCTATGAGCCGAAAAGAATTACCAGAGAATCGGGATCATCGTCTTATCTTTGGACTATGGACGCCCTACGACCGCATCATGAAGCTCGGAGACTGGCCGTGCGACGACGTCAATCGAGAAGGGCATGTTTTCGAGCCAGACGATCAACCCGATCTGTTGGACTTGTTCATTGCCGCCAGGATGGTCCACCTCGAGACAAGCTTCAGTATGTTCCGAAGACAAGACCACTGGTTCACAAAGATGTTGTCGCGTGTTCTCAATCAGAAGTGGGACGAGGACGATCAGTATTCAGTCGCAGACAAGAACAAGTTCGACCGAAGATATTGCCTTCTGAAAGGTAAGTGGGATCGGGTACCCGTTTCGGGCCTCCGGCATAAGGAGATCCTCGAACTTCGAAAACATTGCAACGAACGGAGGGAAAACACAGTCTCTGTGGTCAGCACCTTTCTTTCCAAATCAATGTGTTACTGTTCAATTCTCACCTTATTGGTGCTTATTATAAAGGCGTCAACGGACCAGGTAGTTCTAGATGAGGTTGTTGAACATAGGATGGTCGCAAGGTCTTCGCAGAAGGGTAAAGACCGGGAAGGAGCCGAAATTTGGTTGAACCCTATACAGGACGCCGCAGACGAGGTCAAATCTAGCAGGCCAAGAAAGCTAAGAAAGTCTTTACGATGGAAGTTTGGAGGGGAAGGTGGGATTTAGGCATGGGTCATCATGCTCGCGAAGGCGAATTTAGACTTACTATCAAATGTAATGACTTGTCATGTAAGATTGTTATTTGGTCAGTTGCTGCATCGTTCCTTGTGTCTAGCCATCAGGCAGCAGACATCGATCTTGGAGTGGATGGGGTCCACGAAACATAACCATTAGACCGTGCGACAGTATAGACAACATGGATTGTGTAAAAGGCGAGGCAGGTTCAGGCACTAACCTTCACTTAATCAGACAGCTCTTTGTCAACATGTCCGCCTTACTTAGTCATACTAACAGTTAAGTTACCTGTCGACACAGAACGTTACGCGCATTTGAAATACGAGAGGAAAAGGCAAACAAACTGAAGCTTGACAGCGACTCGTTGATGAGTGAAGCAATTGTCCTGAGCCAGACGTAGTTATGAAAGGTTTGGACGGCAATACGTGGTAGTAAGATGCTTTCGGCCAAGTATAAAGAATCGGTCAAGAACAACGTGGGGTCAGAAGATTGACCACTGTCTCAGTGAACGGCCCGAATGTGCACGATCAGAAGTATATGAGGGTGTCAGTGTCGTAAGTAACAGACATATATAGTCTGCCATCCTGTCGGCCAAGAAAACCTATTCGGGATCGGACAACATTGGAAGGAGGGTCGAACCATGACATCACATTAACCCGAGGTGCATGTCGATCATGTTATTGTTTCGGTCACTGGTCACCGGTGAAAGGAAATATCCAGCTCCACAATAGATAGGATATGGTCCGGAATGTGTGAAATGGAGTAATGAATGGAGTGGCGTTTATAGCGAAGGGCGGCTAACCTCGATGTAGCTTAGGCAATTCTGATACCTATGTAGGGGCATTCACTTTGTCATAAAAACTTGAACAAAGTTCGAGACATACATATCATCGGAACAACCGAGTAGAGGGGTTAATTGTGTGAACGAAGGGTTCAATGAGTGTTGTATGGGTGAAGCTGCTCCAAGACTTGTGCCAGGCTGTGCAATGGAGTACTGTTTCCAGCATGCAGCAATTGTATTGATTCGTAATGGTCCGGAGAACCCTGTCATAGTCAAGTTAGTTATGAAGCTTTTCGAAGCAGAATGAAAACCGATTACAAACAATGTGAGATCGAGAACACAACCAGGCTCCGGGCAACAACCTATTACATGCCGTCTGAAAGCCGGAGTATAAACTACAGGAACAAGACAACTGAATGCCTCGAAATGTCGAAGAAATGACGGCATTGCGAGGAGGCTTAGTGTTGCTTTACAAAACACTGTCATTTTCCCTTCAAATCGCTGCGCATGGGTTCTTCGGTCACAACCGATACGATAGGCCACCGAGTGGAAAGCGTGTTAAAGCAAGGAAGGGTCGCGGCCCTGAGATGAGGAATCTCCATCGGCATAGGGAGACTGAGCAACTTCGGGAGGATCACCATCACCAGGATATTGTGCACTGCAAGATCTGTAGGGGAAAGAAGAACACATTATACAACTGTACACGTAGGATCGCAAACCTTTCGTGTTACGATTACAATGAGAGATTGCTGGCAAGCAAGAAGACGGTCCTTCAAATCTGGGTCTGTAGACTCAGCGATTGGTATACGCTCAACCTTGCTTCATTGAAGGTAGAGACGATCTTCGTGGTCAGCTCAACCTCCAGTGCCACAGAAGTATGGTGATCTTGAAATGGCGCCATTTCAAAAATCAACGTCGACATCACGACCAAAGTAGCAAAGCCAAGAAACAGGATGTGTCCATAACCTGCCAATTTTCCATTCGGTTCCCACTACAAAGTTTGGGTTTTTTGGGTATGGGATGCGTAGAAGGGGTCGATGGAGGGTGGATGAGCGAAATCAAGTCCAAAGTTGACAGGGAAGATGTCCTATTGAGTTTAGACAGCGCGTGCGCGTGATCGCATGGGCGACTTCCTAAGCCTCGGACGAGCTAGTAGCACCCGTGATACGACAATCGACAACCAACGAAAGCGTTGTTGTTGTGCTTCCGTGAGGCGCGCGTCCAGCTGATAGATTGACGTGCCGTAGAGGGAGAGCTAATGGAATATTCTGAAACATTTGAGTACTGATCAGGCAATTGCTTGAAGGCTGTTGTACGTCAACTAGTAGTAAACTGCGGCAACATCTTTCGAAGACCCTGTATACGCATGGCTAGCGGCACCCAGGCTGGATAAATCTTGACCTTATTGAGTTTATCAGAAGGGATAGCGGGACAGAAGATGCGTCCTCCCTTGGTTCTAGCAATCATCCTGGGGTGCGGTTGGATTCACAAATCGAGTAATCTAATAGTCGTAAAGATACACTGAAGTCTGAAGCACGCTAAGAAAGCTTGCAATGTGCGGTGCTGAACGGTTGTAGAAAAGGATTGAGAGATGGCAGGTCGGTCGAAACCTGAGACGCCTAGCGTGGCAATGCCGTACCGGAGGTCTAAACTCCGTCGAAAATAATCCGCTTGACCTTGGCTTGACCTTCCATTACAGATAATGACTACATACCAACACGCTATGCGTTCACGGTCGATGAGAAGAATGTTCTGGGACCTCGGTCGCCCGGTCAAAATTGATGCCTCGAGCTCGGGCTCGAGGTCATAGAATCTCCCAGGCCACTGTTCGCCGACCGGATTACTGCAATGCCGTCTCATGCTGTGACGGCATAGATATACCATGAAACATTGATGGATCCTGTGCATACACTTATCGGAAGAGAGTTGAACGTTAGAGACGGAAGTTCAAAGCCGCGCAGAGTGAATTTGACCTGCAACATGGCTGTTCGCGCTACGATTGAGATGGTGGCATTGAAAGCAAATTGATTTCTGAGTAGACTTCTTCGAGGCTTTAGGCTTCGGGCCGGGAACAGGCGCTGGGAAGGAATGTGCAAATGACACGAACATTGCTTCACAAGTTAACGAAAGTAGCGGGATCCTGTGTCCATCGAGGAGAATAAGGCCGCCGCATAAGTGTTTGGCATCAAAGAAGACAATCTGATCATTGTAGCTTACATCTGAAGCAGGGCCCTCCAATCGGGTACTGCTTCCCCGAAGGCGTGTGCATTGTGACGTGTGCGCCGAGTGAAGGCAGTTCCGAGCCGTGGCTATTTAAGCGTTCGACATGCAGCGTCTTCTCTCCAGTCAGTCCCACCGACTCTCATCTCATCCCACCCATAGTTAATTCGCTTTGCCATCACTCTACCCACCTGCTCCACGACATGATGTTCTCTTTTGCGACAACCTTCATCCTTACCATCTTCTCCCTCTTGTCATTAGTTGCGTCCGCTCCCATCGATGCGCGAGATGTCTACGTGCCTCCTGTCTTGTATCCACACGCTGGAACAGTCTGGCAAGCGGGATCCAGTCATAATGTTACCTGGTACGGATAGGAGTGGATTGTTTCCTTATCGATAATTGATATATTTCTGCTTAGGGACACTTCCAACCCGCCAAAGCAGATAACGAACAAAAGAGGCACGATCGTTCTTGCAAAGGGAAATCTGCTGATTGGTCTTGGTAAGGAAATAAACATTTTCTGAACATCACAAGCTAACAATGTCACCAGAAACCCCGCTGGCTAAGGGCTTTAATATCCTTACTGGTCGACAAGAAGTGACTATTCCCGCTGACACCGCACCAGGCGATGATTATTCCGTTGTTCGTGAGTAACTGCATTTTTTTTGCGTTTCTGGACAGTCAACTGACAGGTACATTCCCATAGTATTCGGAGACTCTGGCAACAATAGTCCGAAATTCACTATATCGGCACCTTGAAGATTCATCTACGCCTAAGCCATGCCCCTACGGTCTCGAACACGCCCTACAAACTGTACATGATAACCACGATTACGATACTGACATTTCGACTTAATCACGGACTTGACATCACATAAAAATGGACTCTTCACATACATGGACTTTAGTATTGTAACATGATATCACACGAACTTTGACCTCGTTTGCCTACGAAGTGTATTGGTAGTACTCTATCTCAATATAATCATGATTCTCGGCCTACGCCCGCTGCCAATTACGCGCCTTTCCATGTGTGAATTGACGTCGAAGTTCTGTTGGATGTTTGGGAGAAGAACTCAGAAGGGGCTAACAACAACGCCATCAAATGTCAGGATCATGTGATGCACTCAGCCGTATTTAAATGAAGTTGGACATGACCATGCACTTCGACGGACTCGTTCTGTGGTCGTTCCTGCTTACTGTCACAGTCTACATCGACCTCTCTTCCCTCAAGCCCAGACGGCCTCCACTATGCTCGCCCTCACTATACTATGCATTTCCTACTTCTTTTCTTATGCTCATGCTAGCCCTCTGATGATGCGTGATGTATTTTCGCCACATATCACCAGTCCTAATGAGACCACGGTGTGGCCTGTTGGGACACAGCAAATGGTTACCTGGTATGTATCCTTAGAGTCAAAACAGAGGAAGGATGGCTAATTTATTCGCATGAACTTCAACTTGAAGGGAGACTGACAATATTCCCCCCGACTCCCAACTCACGGACCCAAACGGAAAGGTTGTCTTGGGACACCTTGGCTCAACCGGTGGTTTGAACCTCGATCTCGGTTTGTCTTACTCGCTTCTCCGTCTTCCGAAAAGTGAATTAAATATACGGCTTGACAGATCATCCCCTTGCTCAGAACTTCAAACTCCGTGTTGGCCATGTTCAAATTACTGTCCCATCCGTGCCGCCTAGGGATGATTATATTATCGTCCGTGAGTGATTCACGCCATTGAATTACCTTTATCCGTTATGTCTGAACTTGTCGCCAGTTTTCGGAGATTCCGGTAACACGAGCCCGACATTCGCCATTACACGTATCACAAATGGATCCAATTCGACCACATTGACCACTAAGCCCTCTACTACCATCACTACTACCACACAGCACTCCTCGAGCGCAACTTTGTCCGCATCTACCTTCATGACCGAGCCTGTTCTGTCTACTGGTACAACTATCGCGGGTGGTGAAGCGACCACAAACACACCAACAATTACACTTCCCGTCTCGTCTACGACGTCCACTACATCTCCCGTACCCACACAGACTAGACCAGCTTCGTCATTTTCGTCGTCGCCATTGTTGTCCTCATCGTCATCGGCGAGTCCTAGTGCTACAAGTGCTGCCGATAGTGCTACCACGACAAGCAACTCTGCTTGGGCTTCTCACCGCCTGAGCACAATGCAGGTACAACTGTCCTCGATCGGTGTTGTTTCCCTTCTCGCGCTTCTTGTTTGAGAGAAGCTATCTTGAGTTTTTTATTCGCCACTTATGGTGATCGAAGAACGGTCGATTGAGCACGTCAAAGGATTCCCTCCCCCGCACGTCTCACCGCCTGCAGCATTCATGGACACTACTGTACTATTACCACGAACATTGTACATACCTATTTCAAATGATCAACCATTAAACTTCGTAAATACTTAAATGTGACATGTTCCTATGTAGAACTTAGTCAATATACATAGGAAAGAGCAATAACGCCATTTACTTGGTAATTTTCATATACTCAGAGATTGCATAGGGGAAATTTAACGAGCACAATCGGTGCAACTTGAAGTAACAAGTAACTGGAGGAAGGCAGTTCTCGTTAGTTTGATAAGGCATGTAAGGAGAACCATACATAATTAAAATTTCTTGTCGCTTGCCCTCACTAACACCGACAACCATGCCTCCGATTTCAATTGCCTTGATCTCTATAGATGTGGAGCTCGAGGCCTTCTTACTACATAACTTATCAGCAAGTTTCGGCATAATCACTCAATGAAAACCCATTACAGCTATATGCATCGCTTTATTAGCCCTC
>JAGGAW010000095.1:0-20958 GCA_017657375.1 Termitomyces sp. T27 | reverse complement strand
TTGACGCCTGCATGCTTGTTTGCCTTGCAAACATTGATAACCAACTAACGATTCAATTCAAAACGCTGACTGACTACTCTACGGGAATACAACCAACTGACTTCAATAATAACCGACAACTAACAAATGTTGACGCCTGCATGCTTGTTTGCCTTGCAAACATTGATAACCAACTAACGATTCAATTCAAAACGCTGACTGACTACGCTCTTATCTACGTAAATACACCCAACCGCCTTGGCCCCTGCCCTAAAATGGCAATTTGATTCATTGAAGTAGTGGATTTTTTGGCCAATTTATCTGGCTTCTAACAAAAATATGAGTCCAAATGAATCTTAAAAAATTCAATTGCAAATTTTAAGATGTCCATTTTTAATATCTAAGTGTTACAACTTGGAGTTTGCATACCATATAAAGAGTGCACAAGGGTTTGTAGGATGCCCTTCAACTGGTGGCCCATTGATCCAAGCAGTGAATTCATCCAAGGTATTCCAAGTGACTTCAAAGTAATGTTCAGCACGATGTCTGAGTTTGATTGTATGGAAAATGCCAAAACAGATGGGAGCAATCAAGTCCTTGTGATTTGGATAGCATCCTCGAGCTTGTAATTGGAATGTCCCATGCAGCAAGTCACTGAGCTGAGGAATGTGGCAAAACCAGCATACACGATTGTGGATTTTAGGATTGTAGCGAATCTGCTTTTGCCAAGCTCGGTAGGCAGCTATGTCAACATCAGACAAGGCTGTCTCAAGTGTTGAACAGGCAATGATCCCATGCTTGGCTGATGGAGTGTTGTACATGTCACAGATGGCACAGACATCAGAAAAGATAGCAAGTGCTTCTTCCAACTGTTGAATGTATTCTGATTGTGTTTTGTTCCGGTCAATACGTCCCTTCTTGGCAAGATGCATCTGATCTTCAAATCTGCTGGTTGCATTTTCTAATTTTCTCTTTGGAGGTGCGCTCCTATAAGTATGTTAATAGATGCTTTATTTGAAAGCTGGCTAAGACTTACAAAATTGCTGGTGGAACAGTAGCCATGATTGGTCTAGCTTTGATGGGTGCTGAAGCACTTGGTGTTTGAATAGCTCCCTGCTTGCACCATGAACACTTGAGAGAAGTCATTGTCATGCCACAGTGTACACCTTTGACATCTGTAAATGATGTCATGCTAAAGCGCACACAGTTGACAGGCTTGTAAATCATTGTCCAGATAGCCTGGTGTCCACGGTGGTCAATGCCATCCATGGGAGGTATAGCATACTGTGTCACTTTAGCTTTGGCTCTGGGAATAATGATGCACTTGGCTGGCAGTCCATCTCGTCCAGCACGACCGACTTCTTGAATAAAGTTGATCATCTGCTTGGGTGTACCAGCATGGACAACAAGTCGAACATGTGGATAGTCATTTCCAGCACCAAAAGCATTGGTACAAACCATGACTTTATGGTGGCCTTCAATCCAACGATAGTACATTTCCTCCCGTTGCCGATCACTTATTGTTTTTCCTCCTTCATAAAAGTCGCAGCCAAGTTCTTCAGCAATAGGCCTGCCTTCATCATCTTTGAGAGAAGCAAAGACCAGAGCTCGGTCACGATCTTTCCAAGTCTTAGATTCTGCATTGATGATTTCCAAGACTGTGGATATTGTCTCATCATGGTCTTTGGAGGCAGAATGGACAATGTACTCGAGCTCTGGCCTGTCTGTTGACATGCGAATAGTCATCCGATTAGGTGTTAAGCCAAATGCCTTGGCAAGAGCTGGTTCACTGGCTGGAGGAATTGTGGCAGAGAGAATTACCAGCTGCACACTGATAGACCGAATGTCATCCAAGTTCCGCAATGATATACGAAAGTCTTCACTTGTTAGAGCTAGTTGGCCTTCATCAAAGACAAAGCGCATGACCTGGCGAGTATTGTGAATCTTGGCTATTGTTTGGCGCCAATGTGCTGTTCGAGACATATCTGCTGAGACCAAGATTAAGCCATGGTGACCAGTGACAACTTTATCCTCTGCTCCTGTGTAGTGTTCAAAGGAAACATCCATCTGTTTCAACTTGCGCTTGTAATCACTGATCAAAGACTTCAAGGGAAGGATAACAACTGTAACTTTGCCATTTTCGACAAGGGCTGGAATAATTGCCAGCATTGTTTTGCCTGCACCAGTGCGAAGGAATGCACAGACATCCTGTTGACAGCGCAGAACAGCAAGTACAGCTTCTCTTTGCTCTGGGCAAGACCAAGAAGCACTGGGGTTCTTAAGTGCTGTTTGTAGACCATGCAAAGCTAATGCTTCAATATTAGCTGTTAAGGCTAGACTATAAATATTAAAATTCTCAATGAAAAGTTTTAAGACTCACAAGTGGCTGGACTGTCTATTGTTTTCAGCCTATTGTCCTGTTGATTGTTTGCTGAGCTGCCCAAGTAAACAATATCACTTTCATTGTCACTGCTGCTATCATTCAAAGCTTTGTCTCTTGAATAAAAGGACTGAGCTTGTAATGTAGCTGATGGTGGAAGCTGATCATCATAGAAAAATGCTGGACGGTCTTCATCAGCATATTCCAAGTCGCTGTCTTCATCCAGTTGCAGCTCGTTGATGTATTCAGAGGAGCTGTCTATAGCTGGTGGTAGCTCCGCATTGTATTCTATAGGGCTTGGAGCAGCTTGAGGCATGTTTGGCACTGCCTTTTCCAAGTGGGAAGCCAGCATGGTTTTGATTTCAGAGCACATGCTTGTCTCTGTAAATTGGCTATTAGATGAATCTTAAAATTTTCAATTGAAAGTTTTAAGATCGTACTAAATGCATCTAATGTCTTGTCCATTGCAGTTTCAACAGCTGTTTGAATTGCTTGTGGTAGAGCCTGGACAACTTGATTCAAGATGGCTTGTGCAAGATCACCATTGCTTGGTTGAGCTGCCATGCTTGTGTCTGCTGCTTGATTACTCAAGGCCTTTTTGCCATTGACCTTGATGATGCCTTCTTGAACAAGTCGGTCAAAGTGATTCGATCGGCTGTCTTGGTAAGACAGCCCAAGTCCTCCTGGTACTGCATGTGCAGCAATCTGCCAGTCTGTGCTTGCATCCAGATATAATGGAAGGACATCTTCAGCAACTCCAGACAAAGCATCAGCACTGAGACCATAAATACGGTTTTCAGTTTGACGGCTGTGTGTTGCTTGCTGAGCAGCAATCGTATCTTGCCCGTCAACTTCTATAATGTCTTCCAACCCAGAGCATAGCTTTCGTCTAAAGGCAATTGACACCTGCCTCCAAGCTTGAAGTCCAAGCTTGACTCCAATGGTCTCCTCAGTATAGTTATGCATGATGTGCGAGACCTCAGTTGAGGTGAACAGCTTGCCATTGTTGACAAACAGCTGGTCCCGATACAGATTTCGGACTTGGCTATCATCAGTGTAGCATATATAGGCAGCCAGCTCTGCAAATGGTCGTGCCAATGCCAAGTCTTGGATGATAAGATCAGATGTCACTCCATCAAAGGCATGTGGTATAAGCTTGTCTGAGCCTGTGAGTGCTGTACCTTTATGATAAGTAACAAGCATGGCAATATACTTTCCAAAGGCAACAAGGTTTCGATGGGCAGAAGAGGCAATGTTCTTGTATGTCATGGCTGTTAGCTCAGTGCCACGGCCTGGTGCACCCCCTAGCATCTGAGCACGCACAAGCAAAAGCCCCTCAAATTGACTGTAGCGGAATAGCCAGTGTCGAAGTGCATGCTTGTTCCAAACAATGGTGCCATCAGCCTGTTCAAGAGCAACAAACCGTTTGCACAGCTGAGCATCCTCTAGAATTGAGCGCATGAGAAGATCTCGATCTTGATTGAAGGGATTCTTGACATCAGTGAGGAATGAATAGCCAACAGCTGTGTTGGTCAAGTCATCAGTCAGCTGCCCATAGGATCGGTACAAGTTCAGGCCACAGAGAACATCCTTCTGCCATTTGTTGATCAGAGTTTCCTCGATTTCAACAAACACACGGCATATATCGTCAAACTTGATTTCACCTCCTTCATAGAGCATGGTCTGGTAGTTTATTCGATCCAGCCACCATACACGAGGAAGTGACATAGTTGACTCTGCAATAGCTGTTGCTCTGTGCTGGAGTGATCGCAAAGAGTTGAAGGTAGAGTCGTATTTTTCTGTGATCCAATGAGAGAGGCGTTCCATCTCTGCTGTATACGATGTGTTTGGCACTGTCCTGACTCTGCGATACATTTCAACCATAAAGGCATTGCGCATGCAGTATTCAAAGCGTGCAATGGGGCCTGTGGTGTATTTTGGATGCTTGAAGGCACCATCTGACTCTAGCATCATGAGCGCAAGACAGACAATGGTCGGATCAGGAAAAAGATTGGCCTTGGTGGCTGGCCAGGCATAGGTCCACAGACTGACAAGCACACGAAGCACCAGCATTGAAAGTGGAGCTGGCTCATCAGAAGTTTGAACAGCCACACTTAGATCAGCCAATGCCTTTGTAGTTTCTGGAGGAAGGCTGAATCGTATGCAAGTCATAGGCCTCAGAAGCATTGCCAATAGATGGACAACTGGTGCTGAGTACTCCTTCATGCGCAGTTCATGATCTTGATGTCGGTGGAAGGGCTGATTGCTTATACCACTAAAAAAATGATTCTTAGAATTTTCAGTTGAAAGTTTTAAGAGACTCACTCTTTGACTGGATCTGCTGTATTCAAACGCTGTAAGGTGAGTTCTGGTAAAAGGTCAAACATGTCTTGTGAGCCCAGGAAGAGGCTATGTACTGCCTCTACCAGCCTTGGAAACTCGTTTGGACCTGGCAATGCCACCATAGCTTGTAAGTCATTAATTGGCTTGTCTTGAATAAGCTCCATCCAGCGATTTGACTTGAGCCATGGACTGACAAGTCTAGGATCCAGACGGTTGCCTGTTGGACGGCCATCCAGCTGCTCCATTTCTGAGCGCAAGCTATTGATGACTGACTCAGCAGGTGTTTCTGTCACAGGCTTGGCTGGAATGACTCGAAAGAGGGAGCGGTGACAGGTACTGTTGAGACGCTGGGCAAAGACCGTTTCCCAGTGCTTAGGCATTGCAATACGGTTGTGTGCTTCCTGGTGGTGTTTTGTCATTGTTGTAGGTGTACCAAAAACCTTGGAACAGGCTGAGCACTGGTACCCTGTGAGCAGCTCAAGGCCTTGGATTTGATTGCATGGCATCATGTCCATTCCAGGTAGTGTGTCAGCTACAGAAAGAGAGGAGGCTTCCTCGTTTACTTGCTGCTGATTGAGGGCCATGCCAATCTCTCCATGATTATTTTTTACATGCTTTACGATGTGGCTGGGAACAATGGCCATAGAGCATGTCAAGCAAATGAGGCAGGAGATTGTCTTGTTGTATACAATGCCCAGCTTGTTCAAGTATTGAGGATAGACCAGCTGATCAGAGGCAGGAGCCTGCAAAGAGCTTCAGCAACAAATCTCTTTGATTGAAAGTTTTACACTGCACCATTGGTTCCATTGGAATATGTGCTAGCATTTCTTGTTCAGCTTGGTCTAAACCTTCCTTCTCCTCCTCCTGATTGACACCTATTAGAATTTGCAAACGAGAATTCTAAGATTTGCAAACTTACTTGGTTTGTTCCTAGCCAGTGACAGCCCGAATTTCGAACATGCTTCTTCAAATTGTGTGTCCAAGTAAAGCGATGGCCATCCTTGTACTCTGAGCAGACACACAGAAAGTCATTTGTCTCTGGGCTTCGTTCAAGGACAACAGTCTTGTTAGCATAGGCGAGTTTGACCGTTTTGATACAGCCTCTGACATGCACATCACGTGCAGACTTGGCCTGTGCAAAGCTGTCAGCAGAAAAGACCTCTTGGCAGGTGGTGCAGGTCAGAGTGACGGTGTTTTGAGCCATTGATTATGTAATACAAGAAGCCTGGCCAGATATAGAAGGTAGTGATGCAAGTTAGAGTTTGATTCTGATGAAGCTAGAGCAGCATATCTCAAGATTGGCACACAAGAACAAATATAAATAAAGAATAGTCACATGGTCTGTAGAAAAGAGGCTGATCCTGACCTTGGTGGCATGGTGCAAGCATAGAAACTGGATGTTTTTAAATAGCAACTGTTTTGAGTCATGCAGAAGTGACTCAAGAAAGAAAATGAACAATGCTCATCTAGCAGTCGCTGAAACATGCATAGTTTGGGCATGCTCAGGCCTCATCAAGGCCAGCGACTGCAGGTTTGCTGTGCACTGCTGCCTTGCAGTCTTAAACTTTGCACATGCATCTTTTAAGATGCTATTTCCTAGCAGTCGCTGGAATAAGTGTATTCTGAGCATGATGGAAGCTCTTTCAGGGCCAGCGACTGCAGGTTTGTTCTGTACTGCTGTGTTTCACTCTTAAATATTGCAAATGCATCTTTTAAGATGCTCTTTCTCAGCAGTCGCTGGAATAGGTGTCTTCTGAGCATGCCTGAGCCTCTTCAGAGCCTGCAACTGCACAGCGACTGCAGGTTTGCTGTGCACTGCTGCCTTGCAGTCTTAAACATTGCGCATGCATCTTTTAAGATGCTGTTTCCTAGCAGTCGCTGGAAGATGCATAGTCTGAGCATGATGGAAGCTCTTTCAGGGCCAGCGACTGCAGGTTTGTTCTGTACTGCTGTGTTTCACTCTTAAATATTGCAAATGCATCTTTTAAGATGCTCTTTCTCAGCAGTCGCTGGAACAGGCATGTTCTGGGCCTGCTCAAGCCTCCTCAGGGCCAGCGACTGCAGGTTTGCTGTGCACTGGTGTCTTGCAGTCTTAAACTTTGCGCATGCATCTTTTAAGATGCTGTTTCCTAGCAGTCGCTGGAAGATGCGTAGTCTGAGCATGATGGGAGCTCTTCCAGGGCCAGCGACTGCAGGTTTGTTCTATACTGCTGTGTTTTGCTCTTAAATATTGCAAATGCATCTTTTAAGATGCTCTTTCTCAGCAGTCGCTGGAACAGGTGTATTCTAGGCCTGCTGGAGCCTCCTCAGGGCCTGCGACTGCACAGCGACTGCACAGCGACTGCACAGGTGTGCAGTTTTGAGGCTGATCGAGGCCTTGGCCCCTGAAACTGAGCACCCAGCAGTCGCTGAGAAGGTGCGTCATCCAGCACTGAGAATCCACAGACAGGGCCTGAGACTGCACGATTGAGATGAAAAGGCCAGTTTTGGTGCCTGTTGAATCTTAAAAGATGCGATTGCAAGTTTTAAGAGTGCAGTCGCTGGGCCGAGCGACCTGCAGTCGCCAGGACCCACTGTATTCCGGCGATGTATATAATTAGGTATAGATAAATAACCACTTCATTTCAGATAGACGATGTTCTATCAAACTCAAAATAAAGACGTTGTTTTCTTATTTTGGTCGGACTCCACGTTGTCCAACTTCTGAAGGGAATTCTGATCCGTGACGAGAGAACATCGTCTAGTGTCTAAACGTTTGTCAGCAACGACGAGCTTCGTAAAACGAGTCAACTTACTCACTTGGCATCTGTCGTTCAGTAGGACGAGATATATCAGTAAAGTTGACGTTTGGTCAATTGGATAATGAAATCAATTAAGACTGTCCGCTTGAAAGCAAGAAGAACACTGAAAGAAGAGATTTCATGTTGAACAATGACGATGGACATGAGACGAGAAACTCCAAAACCATGTTCATTCTTCAGCGCAAGATTAATCAGAACAAAGACCCCGTCACCCGCTCCGTCGAACACTTCTTCGCCCATCGTGATCATCGGTTTTGCGCCTACAGCTATCCGAGTGACAAGAATAATGCTCGCGAACACTTCCCGATCGAAGCCAAGCGCACTACACGGTAAGCTCCAAAATTACTCTTTCGTGGTGCCATGTCAGCAGGTGAGACTTGGGAAAAAGAACGAGCCCGGTGTTGGGTGTGGATAGGACACGAGGTAGAGAAGATCGAAGCCTGTGACGCTGGGATATGACGAGAGCCCTGATTGTCCGGCTGATTAGTTGGTTGAATATGAGGTGGGCAATGATGACGAACATGACAGAGGACACCCACCGTGTAGATGGTTGACAGAATACGAAAACGCGACTGCGAACGCGCCCCGGAGTGGGCCGTCCTTGACTGCTTTTGTGCCCCGCTACTCGCCTCGGATTCTCTTAAGGAATGTCACTCGTGGCATCGAATCCTGCCCTGTATGAGACTATAAAGACAACGAACTTTGTAATATGAGTCGTGAGACCCATTCGACTGAGTGATCTCATCTACGCAGCCATCTCGAGATCCGTCGTTCGATAGGAAAACAACCGGAGAAATACGCCGAGCTTCGTTCGAATGGTGAGGGAATGAACGGAGAGCGGTTGCTTGCAGGCATCAAGACTTGAAGAAGTTTCGCGTTGAGCATCGAAGAAAAATTCAAGACAAGAAAGTTTGAAGATATGCTCACCTTTGTGCATGGATTTCGTAACGAGTATTTCGTCGTCAGCTCGATCTGACCCTTCGCTGCCCATCGTAACTATCATTGTTCCGTTTACGGCTCCACAACTCACGAACGAGAAGGAAAATGGTCCCGAACGTTTCCCCGCCGGAACAGAGTACACCACGGGCTCTATATACCGGAATCTAAAATTACTCGGTCGCGGTGTCACGTCAGCGGTCGGAACTTGGAAGGACGAACGAGTGATGGATGACGCGAGAGAGAGTAGTTCGAGACGGGTACGGCGCCGAGGTATGACGATAAAGACAAGATTATTCAGTGGGTTGACTGCTAGTATATGTAGATTTGCAATAGGGATATTGATATAATGAGAGGATTCGCGGCAGAAAACGAGATGTATCCAGCGGCAGACACAGTTGTGCCAAAGAGGCTCGAAATATGCCCAGTTCGGCAACGGTTTTTGACGAGGAAGAGATCGATCATTTGGCTGATGCATAGGCGATGGGAAAAGGATTACGACGGGGGCGGCTCGCCATGGGTATAGTTGAAGCGTCCAGGAGAGTTACCCGAGGGCAGTCAAAGAGGCTCAAGTTGCATTATGCTCAACAGTTCGGCCCCGGGTCTTGACGATGACGAGACGCTGCAGTTCGACGCTCGTTGGATCGCTGAGGGAGAATAATGCAGTTTGAACATACAAGCATCTGAAAAGAACGATAACGAACCGTTACAACGAGTCAAATCCGAGCTTCAATGATTGCTAAGACCTCGAGAAAGAAAAAACATGAAATCATCGCGGCTGATATGAACGAAGAACGTTTCGTTAGGAGTCTTGTAATGATCTAAATACAGGAAATTTAGCGTACAAGGGGCATACATTATGACGTTAACATTCAAGCTGAGGCAACAAAGGAATGATAAAGGTTTGCCATAGTCAAGCCGTAGTTCGCCTTCAATGTTGAACTTTACGCAGAACAACGGCTTCTCGCCTTCATACCCAGGAAAATTGCATGTAAAGAAGGGTCATCCGAGTAGATTCAATCAGGAAAAGAGCGTTTATTGACAGCGATGCGCGTGCTACTGACTTGGTTGACAATGAAGAACACGCGTCGAACTTGCGTGCGTGTGACCAGATTGATGACAAACATCCCGGCAATCAAAAACATTCTTCACCCTCCCTCCACCACATAACCCGTTTTTTGCATCGGACTTGAGCTACGCAGGGTGCTCTCCTGGCTCCTAACACCCTCGCTCGTTAAATTTGGCTCTTACTTAGGGTCCAACGTCGTACAATCCTTCGTAACGGATCTCTGAGTTTGACGGGTTTCATAAAAAGGTGAGACGCCGTACACTCTTTCAAGACCTTTTACCACCATCGTTGGATGAAAGAAATGTTTTTCTGAAAGAGAAAGGGTAGTACTGTGACTATAGAACTGACATATCATTATCTTTTAGCAGCCGCCACTTGCCAAGTCTGAACATTTTTCGAGTCTCCAACCGTCCACCACGCTGTCTCCATGGCCAACGCCACCTTCGTTTCCTCGCCTCTCAACCCAACGCCTACGCCACAGTCTCCACCCGTGACGAACCCATTCGCCTCCGCGCGCTCGTCTCGCCCCGCCTCGCGTGCCTCCAATCTCGACTTTGCGCATGCCCACCACCGTGACACAACATACTCTGCCCTCTCCCCGCCGCCGTCAGCCACAGGTCTCACAAATCGCGGCTCGATGCTGCTTTATCGCCTGGCATCGGACGACGACACTCCTTCGCTCTCGGCCGCGGGCTCCGCGTCCTCCCGCGACTCTGCGCAGCTCCTACCGCCCCCCAAGTTCTCCGGCAGCGCCAATAGGGAAAGCACGATATCGTTCTCGGGCGCGTCGTTTGTGTCCCTCGATTCGAAGTATCCCTTATCGAATCGTGATTCGGCGTTTCCGTCTGCGCCGAGGGGTGTGCTGGTGCCATACGAGTACGATCCGGCCGCCGATGAGATGGAGCCAGCGGACGAGGAGGACATGATGCACGATCCTGCTGCACATGGCGTCCGAAAGACGCGATTCCCTTGGCGAGGGATTCTGAACATCACCGTGCTCATCGGACTTGTCCTCGGCCTTCTTTGTCTTTTCGTATTCTACCCCGTCCTCACGTTCTACCGGAACGAAGCGCGTAATTCTCGGATCGACGGAAACATTCGTATCAACGCTACAGGTGCGTCTTTTGATTTTTTTTTTCTCCATTCAGTTCGTCACCTCCCCGCCAGGCCAAGCCCCCGTCCTCTTCCAAATGCCCGACCTCATCGACACACGTACGCCCGACGACGCAAAAACCCGCACCGGCTTCGACGGGCAGGAATACGAGCTCGTTTTCTCCGACGAGTTCGAGGTCGAAGGACGCACGTTTTACCCCGGCGACGATCCGTTCTGGGAGGCCGTGGACCTCTGGTACGGCGCGACGGGCGACATCGAGTGGTACGACCCCCAGCAGATCGTCACGCGCAACGGTAGCCTCGTTATTACCCTCGATTCGGCGGACACGTTACAAGCGGGACTGACGCCGGGATCGACGGCGCCGTTTACGGCCGCGCAGAACCATGGGTTGAATTATCGGAGCGGGATGCTTCAGAGTTGGAATAAGTTTTGCTTTTCGAGCGGGTATATCGAGGTGTCGGTTGTCTTGCCGGGCGCGAATTCGGAGTCGAAGGGCTACGTGAGTCGATTTCGACGGTGGTCTTTTGTTACCCGACGCTGACGACGACTCGTATAGTGGCCCGGTGCATGGACAATGGGTAATCTTGCACGACCGGGGTATCCCGCAACTACCGACGGCATGTGGCCATATACGTGCGTACCTTCTGCCTCCTTTTACACCGCTTGCTCATCCCAGATCAGCTACAACACCTGCGACGTGGGTACATTCCCAAATCAGACCCTCAAAGACGGCTCGGGCCCCGCGGCTGCACTCCATTCCGACGCGTCTCGTAGTAAATACAACAATGAGCTAAGTTGGTTGAGTGGGCAACGCCTTTCGTGAGTCCTGTTTCCTTTTTTCCAGTTTGTCATCACTCACACCTCTCGCAGTGCCTGCTCCTGCCCCGGGTCTGACCACCCTGGCCCCTCCCCCTCCGTCGGCCGCGGCGCCCCCGAGATCGACATTTTCGAGGCCGAACACTCAAAGGACACACCGACCGGCCACGTCGCGTCCATGTCCGCGCAGTTCGCGCCCTTCACGGCCGACTACAACTACCTCAACGCGAGCGCGGATCAGTGGGAGATATTCAGCCCCAATGTGACGCGGCCGAATTCGTATAAGGGCAGCGCAGTGCAGCAGGCGGTGAGTGGGATAGTGGGGCTAAGGGACGATATGTTCCAGGGGAGCGGGAAGAGGTTTACGACGATGGGTATGTGGCTTTCTTTGCTCTTCGTTCGGTTTTTTTTCTCTTTTTGTTTTCGGATGCGGACTGCATGTTTTTCGTGTTCGGTGTCACGTGATATCACGCTGGATGGGCGAGTCGAGCTGGGACGAAGGGGAGAGGAGGTGGACGTATATTTGCGTGATAGTTCGATGGAGGACTGGGTATAGATGTTCCACCGAATTTGCGGGGCAGCCGGTCGTCGTCGTTGGCGCGTGGCTTTCGATTCAAGTTTGAGCGGGTCGAACTTTGGTTGCCAGCTGCACGGCGCAATTAATTTTCTTGTTGCCTGTCGTTGAGGGAGGGGCTTTGGGATACCCCCGTCGTACTTTCGACACGGGGTCTTGAGCACGCCGTGGTGTTCCGTCGTCTTCGCTGTTTCGGCCGCGCCTCTCGTCGACTTTTTCTTTTTTCTTTCTCGATTCTTTTCACGTGCTAACTATTCATCTACAGGCTTCGAATATTGGGGAAACCCGTCGAAACCCGACGAAGGTTTCATTACCTGGCAAGTCGACGGCGTGCCCAGCCACCGCCTCGGTGCTGCTGCGGTGGGACCCGACCAAGGACCTACAGGCTCCGGCGTCGGCCAACGACTCATCCCTGTCGAACCGATGAGCATCGTGCTCAATCTCGGGATCTCGCCGAATTGGCAGACTATCGACCTCTCGACGCTCATCTTTCCGGCGGAACTGTTGATTGATTATGTGAGGGTTTATCAGAGGAAGGGAGCGACGAACGTGGGGTGCAGTCCGAAGGATTTCCCGACGGAGGCGTACATTAGTGCGCATACGGATGCGTATAATAGTGAGTGGTTGTGTTTGCGGGGTATGAATGGAAGGCTGATGTGACGTGGTGATTAGATCCTAATACGACGACATGGAATTGGGAGAAGCCTAAGAATAGCTTGGTATGTTCGTTTCTTTTCTTTTCCGTGCCGTTCGTTGACGTTTTTGTAGTACGACGGATGTTAGTGCTTGTTCGCCGGCCGCCCACCCACTTTGACCTTCGACTGTAACCTTATCTCGAAAAACGATCTCGCTCTCAAGCACGCATTACTCTCTGGGCTATTTATTCATCATTGGGACTCCTCACCTTGCGCTTTATTCCAATGTTACCAGTACCTTATCCTTGCACGCACGCACGCACGATGTAATACCCTCCCTCCATCTTACCCCGTGAACCTCGATTGCTATGCATGCTTTATATACGACGATATCCAGACTCTCGGACCATTTTTCCCATCGCCGTCGTGTACGATGGATTATATGGATATCCCTTATCTATCTTTCTTCGTTCACTCGGTTACTCTACATTCGGTCGCATGCCATCTTCGCACACGCATACATCACTCGTATACCATACCAACCACCCCGCGTCTTCGCTCATCCTTACCGGACCATCCCGTGTCTCCACCCGTCCCTCGTTTATGCACGACGCTCGTTCAGATACCGCATTCGTGTGCCTGCACACCTCAAGGTTCATTATCGCATCAACAAGACCTATGCCTGGCCTACTCAGTTCCGACCTTACGCGAGTCGTCCTGCAGTGCCATACCTACCATTCATACCATACGGACAATAGCTTACGACTAACTCTCCGTCTCGTTCGCTCGCTTTCCCATACAAGATTTTTTAAAGCATTTTATGTTATTTTTTCTGTGTTGTCATTGTTCATCAGGGCGTTTGTGAATCAGTATAATACATTTCACTGGTCTTTACATCATGTGGTGGGTCTGAGCAGTGTCAACGTCGAATTCAACCTCTCGAGACCTGTTGGATGGTCCAAAATCAGGCCGGCAGTCGGGCCGGTGTTTGGGACTCGTCGCGAAATTGGAACTGGGCTCTTGCTCTCACTATGACCGTGTCTGGATTGGCATCGTACGCGTTCTTCCGCCATAGTATCTTGGATTACTGTATCTGCGATGCCTTTGGATGGTACAGGACCGCGATCCGGAGTTATAGGTACGTTCCAAATCGTTGATCTACTCACTTTACATTTGTCTTAGCTGAAGACTTTCCAGCACGCGTGAATAGCTTCGGCGAGAGCTAGCGGATGCTGAGGTGTTAGGAGACGATGTGTGACGGTTCCATGATTAAACTAGTCAAGATTGATGCAATATTCACGGCTCAGGTGAGTTCTGTGCGCGTTATCAACATTCAATTTCCATTGACTTACCTACAGCTTTTTTCGCACGACTCTGGAGAAAAACCTATATTCTTATCCGCCGCCGTATAGGTCGACTCTGCGCTAGCGTACGGTATATTCGCACTCACTTCTAGTTCTATCACTACCTCTATTAGGTATTTACAATTTTGATATGGATGTCAACCATTCGCCCACAGGACATGAACCCCAACCCCTTCATCTCAGATCGCTGCGTCTCGAGTCGAATTCCTCCATCCTTCGTCCCCGAACAACATCTGTGTCAGCCAAAGTACGCCTGTTTTCCCTTCTATTACTCCCAATGCCAAAGGTACGACCGTTCATGCCTTCGACCTATCCAGCGTCATCCTACCTATTTACTTTTACCTCACCTATGGTGTGATGGCGCTCGAGCCCAAGTACAATATATCTTCATTTTAAGCATGCCCGTCGATCACGACGCCTATCGGACTCATTGTTATTCCGCGGATCCAATTGGGCCTCACCGTTCGACCCCATTGCATTTACTGGGTACGACCGGTATGCACGATATTGATGACTCGAGGCTCTATGCTTCCTCAAATCTCACGGATCCTTAGCTGTGAAACTGCGACGCATACACTCGAACTAACGAGAGATGTACCCGCGCCATCGTAGACCAAGGGAGCTTGAGGTCTAGTTCGAAGCACCGGATATACACCCGGATAAGCCGCCGAAACCAAGGTCATCACCTACTCAAGGTAAGCCGATATTCGTTTCTACCTCTACTGCCTTGGCGTGACACCAAGGTCTCTAGTCACACCATCGACTTCAATGCCGGTACGAGTCAAACGGAGATCGACCTCTGATTCACGAACTTATCTCGAGCACGACATCTAAACCGATTCACCAAGCGTCCGTATCCACACCCGTTGCAGATCCCGTATCGCGAGAGAACATATGGGCCGACGTGTCGGGATCCACGCAGGAACTAGTTAGACGACATTATCCTACAGCTAATATACCTCGTTCCACACGTATACGGTGTCCGGCCTCACTCTACACAACCCCACTGTGCCCCATCTCCCTCCGTGCCCCTTCGCCGCATCGTGACATGCTCCAGGACCCTTTGACAACCTTCCTAGTCTACGACGACACCTTTTTCCGCCGCATCGCACCTCAATAATGTTTTTCGTGACCTTCAGCTCCCGCTAAGGCACTACACCCGTCTGCCACCTCCGCATGATCGACGGCAGCGCCTCATAGTATACCATCCAGATGTCTGCGGGGAACATACACGACCTGCCACCTCACTCCGCCAAGGCTACGAATGTCGTGTTCGTGGACTCGCATCTCCGCCAGTGCACTCACTCAGGCACGTAGATTTCATTTCTTCTCTCTTCAAACTATATCAATCATTCTTTACAGTGAACCGGCTTCCTCCGTGCCATACGCGGCTGTTGTCTCCTTCCTGCAGCTCGCAACCGCGACAACAAAACCCTGTCATTGACACGAGTCCCTGAACGGG
Organism: Termitomyces sp. T27; assembly: GCA_017657375.1. Lineage (NCBI taxonomy): Eukaryota > Fungi > Basidiomycota > Agaricomycetes > Agaricales > Lyophyllaceae > Termitomyces > Termitomyces sp. T27. The sequence continues at coordinate 5,485 of JAGGAW010000095.1, read as the reverse complement.
AGCACGACCATCCAAGCGTACAAAATTCTACTCCTGCGCCTTCGACAGACTTGGACACATCCCCTCGCCACTCACCGACCCTCCCTTCGTTGACTTTCGATGAGGGGATCGTGTACGGCGTGTCATGTCATCACGACGAGTCCGCGAACTTCGTGTTCGTGGACTCGCGTGTCCTCCAGTCCCCAGTCTCCCGAGGTATGGATAATTTCATTTGATTGTAATTAAACTATACTAATACATCTCTACAGCCATATCCCGCCCATACTCATGTTCCCTCCGTCCCTCGCCTCCGTCTCCACAACTCCAACTTTGACCACCCTCCGGCGCATAACTTCGTTCTCGCATGTTCAATGGCTCGCACTACGCTCTCATGCCATTCTCCAGCCCCTCATCGTTGAATGTTGACAATACGCCGCCACGTCATCATGCCCAGGGTATGTAAAGTCTGACTGACTATGATCTCGAATCTTTCCTAACACCATGCTGCAGTCTATCTAGTGACAGTGTTTATAGCATGAATGGTGGCTCCCGCTTCCCCTACATGAGACCATCATCATGTGGCACGAGTACGACTCCCTCCTTGCCTCTTCATCATTTCTCAATGCCTTTGACAGCCTCGGACAATCTTTGATACGCTGTTGGAACCCCTCCGCCCCTCTTGTTGAATACCAACGGAGAGAGGCTGTGCGGCTTGCTACGTCATCATGTGCAGTCCATAAGCTCCGTGTTTATGGGCTCACATGTATGTCGCCTTCCCTCAGGTACCGAGACATGTAGGCTCTGGCTGACTTGCCTAATATCTTCCCACAGCATGACGACGAATTTCGACACCACATGCAGGCCCTCGCAAAATTTTCGCAAGCCCTGCCATGACATTACCCGTTCCCACCACCACGCGACGGTCAACAATAGGACTCTACACCTCTCGCGTTCGAAATTTCTTAAAATTCAGCTCCCTGAATTTCCAAATTACTGCTCACAACTCCGCTGAAGCTTCTTGCTCATCAAGAATCCATATTGACAATGGCGACTTACCAAAAGAGTAAGCATCATCGCGTCCTTGCATACTGCCGCCGCTAATAGATGCATGCAGTTATTCGGGAAGACATGCCTCTGAGCGATGCGGTCTACCTGCGGCGAGAACTTGCGCCAGGATTTATTCAACACCGCTTCCACCGAGTATCCGACTGGGAAGAACAATGTGGTTCCGACACGTCCGAACATGCCGTTCTCTCCATCATGAAAGATAACGGCGTTTATACTCTTTTCCAGATTTTAAATGCCGCCACCAGCGTCATCGGCCCAAAAGAAGGAGTTGCTCACCCAATTGACATAGTAAGTGATGAAAAGGGCCCTGCACTTTATACAACCGGCGGTTTCTTCGTTCATCTCCCATATTACTTTAGAAAAAATGACGGAGAGCCGATGCGAGCACGATATCTATTCTACACGGTTGGCAAGACATCTGTCACTAAAAACACTCTTCCAATCCACCCCGCCTATGAAGACGTTATGCAAGTACGAATAATGGATGATAAAAGCTACTACACGGCCGGTCCAGGCCTGAAAGAAGCAATCGACATGTCCACTCCAGATTTTCGCCGAGTCAACACCACTGACGGCCGTTACACTTATAAAACCATCGATGACATGAATAAAACATTGGACAATGAGCTTTGGAAAGATCTGGAGACGTTTGACGATGTGTACACTGAACAAGCTACCGCAAAAGTGAAAGGCCTGAAAGGAGGCCCATCGCTTCAGGTGGATGAGCAGATGCTTCTGGAAACTGGCAGGACCCCATTGCAACAAGGAGATGGCCACATCAGATTTGCTGCGAGAGCGCCCGCTCACCCTAATATCAGATCATTTTGGGCATTTGTTCCGGCCAATCTCTCCCATGGCAGCCAGCCTAATGAACGGTCGGCGATTGCACGTCATCCTGAGCAAGCGGTCACAGTGCATGCTTATAACTGTAAACGCGAAGATGGATTGGACTTCAACGAATTGCGTACTCTCATGCGGCAAGGTATTGAATATGTGGGCCTCGATTTTGAGGAGATCGGACCGGATGAAATTTGGGCGAATGATGGTGGCCCCAGTATCTTCATGGTCTTTGCCAATGAGAATGGCGAGCATGAACTCCTTGCAGCAGGCGGACAATCTGAGCAAATCTACCCGCTCGAGTTGGATGCCACGAAAATGCGCGACGTTCCCCATGCGGTAGTGATAAAGATCGGCAACGACAAAAAGTGATTTTTGTCTAGTGTTTCCACGTATCAGCTAGCGTACTCATATCTACATGACCAAAATTCGCCGTGACTGGTGGTATCGTCGACCACAATTAGTACTCGGATTCTTCCCCGCGAATTTTCTGGATACCTTAAGCCAGTGAATAAACCATTATATTCGGCATTCGTACCTGTTGATCCACGCTCGTCACAACATTGCGTGCGTCCATCAAACTCTCAAGCGTGGTATTCCTTTTCACTGCGCGAGGAGGGTTATCATTTTTCATCTGATGTGATAGAGAATGTTGATTTTCGCAAGGAGAAAATTAGACAGAACTGCAACTCTCACAAGTCCGCTATCATCCGCGTTCTTCGTGAGGTCCATTTCCTTTTCTCCATTCGTCGACAGCAACGTTTGATTGATATGCTTGATTACGCGTGCATTGCTTGCAGCGAGGAGGAGGCGACGAAGGGGGAACATAGCAGATCCGCTCTTAAAGGATATTGGTGCTCATGTCCAAAGCTTTTAAATGTTTTTATCGCCGGGCTGAGCCGTCGTCAAATAGAGAAGCGAAGATTTTTGATTTCCGCGGGAGTACAAAAATGACCATACAATAATTCCAATACTGTAAAAACGAGATCGCCGTCAAGAACGTGTTTCGTTCGACTCGGAGGGACTAAAGTCTAGATCAGAAAAATTCCCAATTGGGGTGATGAGCAAACTCCGGAAATCGAAGAAAATCTCCATGACTGGTGAGGTTCTCGGGCCAGTGGGGCAGACCTTGCAAAGGGGTTGATGCAGATCATGACGTCAGACTCCGGGGAAGCTTCGCACTGATTCGCGCGGTACTAGAAAGGGGATTGTTGAGTCTAGAGTCTCCGAGAAAAAGAAATTTCGTAGTTACCGGGACATGTTTCTGGAAAAATGTCCGTGCGTGATATGTTTGTTTCCCGCGAGAGCCGCAAGTGTATGGACAATGCCATCTGACGCCGAGTGTTGTCCAGCGAGATATTTTGGGTAGTTGAGCCAATTTCCCGGCAACATGTGACGCTCGCCTTATTCAGGAAGCACATTGCTAACTTGTTTTGGACAGATTGAATATGGAACCAGCCCTCGTTCAGTAATATACAGGTCGACCGTTGCCAAGTTGATAGAATTTCTTGCCTCTAAATCTGAATGTTCCAAGGAATTCCATCGTGTATGGACCGGTGACTTACGTTTCATTATCAACATTATCAACGCTAAACTCTGAACAGTTCTTAGATGATTGGGCAAGCCACTAAACTCTTTTATTCAAATTGGCGAGGTCTTGACTCCGACTTCGAGAGGAGTATCGTTCATCTGCAAGGAATTTACTTGTCTAAAAATCGAAGTGAGCTTTTTGCTAGTCACTGGCACGTCGAAACTTCAACTTACTGCCCTGTAGATTTAAATAAGCATTCTAGCCGCTTCCCGTCCCGGATGAACCCGCCACCTCCTCAGATCTCAAGGCATCAAGTGGTTCCGATGGTTGAAATGATGAGCTCAGAGTGATTTTTTCTATGATGCTCCCTTGCGCTCATACGTTATTAGGACATGTCATGGATAATGAATACCGGATCTCACCTGGGTGTTACGTTTGACGTTATCTTGTCCTAGTCATACGGTATATATATCGGCTCTGTTTCCTTCCTTCCCCTCTCGAATGCGATTCTGGCTAAATTGGTCGAGACACTTCTTGAAGACTTCACGCAGACATCTGCTGTCCCGTTCACTTTATTCGTGCTCGCATGTACAGGGTAGATTCAATGAAACTACAGGTTCACAGCAGCACATCATCGAAAAAACTTTCCGTGGCCCCGTTGCTTCCTGAATTGATGGCTCGACACGACCTCCACCTCTATCAGATGGATCGTCAGCATTCGCGATACTTCGATTAAGAAGCCTTAAACGACGGGCAGAAGGTACTGAAGGGAGCAGTAGAAGCAAATTGAGATCCTTCTTCCGTTAAGTTCGGGTGTCGATTCAGTCGGTATGTTTGACGCGGAAGATCTAACTCTAGCGGAAAGCAAGCACAGCGTTTTCTGGAAATGAGACGTTACTATTTGGTTCTTAGTTAGAACGAGGAGATAATTAGACTTATGCGACCAGCTTCAGAGTAAATATTGTGTCCCAGCGACTCAGGATATTGATATTGAGCAAGTCGGGAGGTCGAGGAGGCAAAAACAACGTTGGCGGTCAGACTTTGGTTTGGGCAGCAAGATGTCTCGCTCTCTATAGCATTCCATGGTGCCTCTCCTGCATGATATCTCCGTAGGTACATCCCGATAGTGCCGACAACACAAGGAACTTTGACATCAATAATCTCAGTCGGGATTTAAGATGGCAGAAGTGGTCTGACAGTAACGTCAATAAATTCGCGTCATAGTAGCAGTCTGGTCATAGAGATTGACGCAGTTGACATCCAGGTCTCAGGATCAAGCTGTAGGAGGCAATGACAGACTCGTAGGAAGGACCAAGTGGACGCGTCACCGATCATGTGACCCAGATCAATCACTCACGTGTTGATTCTTTCATCAATCTGTCTGAACGTTTCAAGCTAACCACGACCAGTCCCCTGTACTCATAACCGACAATGTCCTTTTCGACATCAGTACATAACGGCGGTGTTGAGACACTAGCAGATTACTCTTAGCTGCCTCCGATCGTTGGAATCAACTTTGGCAATTCATATTCCTCGATCGCAGTTTTTACCAAGGTTAGCCTATCTTCTGCTAATCTGGCGTTTTTTTTCTCAATAATCTCGACTTTAGGAAGGCGTCGCTGAGTGTATAGCTAACGAGGATGGCCAGATTTCACCGGCTATCTCATTTTCTGGTGAAGAGATCGTGAGTAACGAGCTATCTTATGGGGGGTGAGTATGGATCTTTGAGATTATCCTTAACAGTAGAAATCTTCGGTCACGATGCGCAAACTGACAAGTATCGTACTCTTAAGCAAGTTGCTTCCCTGAGGACGACACTTCTTTGCCTGATGACTATTTTCAGTCTTTTTGTAGGGTCTCGGAGTCGAAAACTTGTCCCTTTCGGTGCGAGATTCTTCTTTCTTATGATAAGTGGCATAAAACACATCTTCTGCAGGCCGCACGCCAGTGCCTAATGAAACACTTTGGGGCGGGTGTGCCCTCGACATCGAGAACTTGCTCAATCGACACACTGTCTCTGGCTATCGCAGGCGTTTGAGGAAGAGGAACTTTATTCCTAGTGATCTCTAT
>JAGGAW010000094.1:0-11361 GCA_017657375.1 Termitomyces sp. T27 | reverse complement strand
GGATCGTCGGGGGCGACTCGGACGTGTGGAACCGAATCATTTCCAAGCTGATCTCATCCTGTTGCCCGCGCCTCCAGCGCATGATCGAGTCCAGCACGGGTTTGGTGTGCCGCTGTGCTATTTTTGCGAGAGAATTGAGGGTGTCGTCGAATTTGGGGTCGATGCCCGGGCCGATGAGGTCGGGGAGGAGGATTGGCTCTTGGTGCTGTTGGGTCGTGAGCAGGGAGGAGAGGGAAGGAGGATTAGGGGTTAGACGTACAAATGGCTGCCGGAGGAACGCTTCGATTTTGGTGTCTGCGATTGTTGCGAATCGCATGAATACGGCGTGGAGGGCGTAGTCGGAGGGGGTTTTAGGGTCCACGACAATCTTGTCTTCTTCGTAGTCGGTGGGCGGTGTCTCGCTTCGTGCGTTCTGGCCGAACGCATTCGGCACACGGGGGACAGGCGGGGGTGAGGAAGAGTATCCGTGGCCATAATCGCTGCCTCCGTCCGACGTGAAGATTGAGCCTGTCTGAGAGTGCTGCGACTTGCCGTGCTGCTTGGATCTTTGTGTTCTTGAGGTCGGTGTGGGTGGTCTGAAGGGAGGACTCGCAGTATTGATTGCATTTTTTGTAGTCTGATTTAGCGAAGACGTCGAACGATTGAATGGGTTCTTGAGCACCGGGTATCCATGTTCAATAGATGGTACAGGAGGAAGGTCGTTGTGATTGTTGTTGCTCTTTCCACTTTTGAACGCGTTTCGAATGGACGCGAAAGAAGGCTTCTTTGAGAACGCGGTTGCACTAGTGGCAATAGAAGACGAAGAAGAGTGAAATGGCCTACTCGTGCGCGTCGCCGCTGAATGCGTCGAGTCTTCAGACGTCACAGAGTCCATCCGTGAATGCGACGGGAAGAAGCTGCGTTCATGTCGCTCTGCAATAGGTGTTACGAGCGTCGGCGAGTCCTGGCCAGACCCTCCAAAGCCAAAGCCGAACGCAGACGTCGTTGAGCGCCCAAACGGTGTCGTCGAAGTCGACCCATAGTCATCGTCGTCGAAATCTGCTGGCGTTGAACACGAGGCACAGAGACAAAAATAAAAAATACAAAATACGCACCCGGAATCGTGATCTGAATTCCCTCACCCATTTTGAGGAATTAAACGCCCATCCACGAGTACACTTTCGTTGCTGAGAAGTGCACAGAAGACGAGGCGAAGCGCACGAAACGCAGCACGAAGGCAAACACGCCCGCCGAGTTTCCTAGGAAATCGTCGACGTTTACATCTGCTTGAGCCTTTGCCAAGCATGCTATTCCAAAATTGGTACCGTGGGAAACCTGAACGCGCGTCGCGTTGCGTTTCGAAATTTCGTCGAAGGGAACTTACTCTTCTCTTTATTGCTACTGCCCATGACGAAACCCCAGGAGTTTGCGATCTCCGTCAAATCAGAGGATCCAGAGAAGAAGGAAAAGCCAGAGGACGGCGAGAAGGACAAAGCGGAAGGATCATCCAAGTTGCTCAAGGATGGCAAATCGAAGGAGGGCGGTAAGGAGGGCGAGGGTGAAGAGCTGGTGAGCACTTCTTGAGTTTCGCATATTACTTTAAAATTGAAATTATTCAATGTAAGTCAGAGGAGGACCAGCAGCTCAAAGGTGAACTCGAGATGTTGGTCGAGCGCCTCAAAGTATGTCCTCTCGACCTATTCTTCAGATTCCTTAAAATAACCTCTTGCGCCACAAGGAATCAAATACAGAGCTATACCGGCCTGCATTAGAGACGTTACGCACGCTAATAAGGACCTCAACATCGTCAATGACATCCGTACCCAAACCTCTCAAGTTCCTGCGTCCTCACTACCCCGACCTCCAAGCCCTCTACGAAACATGGCCAATATCAGAAGACAAGGTACAACCTCCAAACTTCTTCTAGCTATGATTCTCACCTCATCATACTCAGAGCCTCTTTGGCGACATCCTCTCCGTCCTGGCCATGACCTACTCCGACACCCAACCTCGCGGCACACTCAAGTACCGCCTCCTCTCCGCCTCACTCCGACCAGCCGACTCGCCCCTCGCTGATCCCGGTACATGGGGACACGAGTACGTGCGCCATCTCGCGGCGGAACTCGGCGACGAGTACACAATACGCGAACAGGAAGGGCAGGAAGGCGACGCTGCGACACCCAAGCTCCCCGGGACGATCGAGGACCTCCGTTCGCTCGCTCGACAATGTGCTGTTTTCTTCCTTGGCCACAATGCTGAACCAGACGCGGTTGATCTGTTAGAGGAGTTGGAGATTATCACGGATATTGTTCCGCTGGTCGATGAGAATACTTACGGTCGCGTTTGTCAGTACATGATCAGGTGCGCTGATATACTCGACGTATGAATCTAGTGTCTAATATTTCGTAGGATGGTCAACCTTCTCCCCCCTCCAGACGACGTCTCCTTCCTTCAAACAGCACACGCCATTTACGTGCAACACCAGAAATTCCCCGAAGCTCTCGCACTTGCCATTCGTCTCGGTAGCCCCGAAATGATTCGCGAAGATTTCAATGCGCCCGGTAACCCGTACGTTGGTATCTGCTTTTCCTCCCTCCTCGTCTCATTCTCTCCAGACTCATGAAACGACAACTCGCTTTCCTCCTCGCGCGTGCCCAAATTCCCCTCGAATGGCTACACCCTCCATCAGAAGATCCCGACGGTGACGCGGATGTCGACTTCCAGGACGAAATACCCGAAGATCTCCTCGAATGCTTGAGCAATAGCCGACTCAGCACACATTTCCGGGAATTCGGAAAGGAGCTGGGCGTTGCAGAGGCGAAGAGCTTGGAAGACGTCTATAAATCTCACCTAGAGAACACTAGTGTGTATTTTCTTCATTTCGCTCTACCCTCTATGTTAACATGAATGACAGGACCTGGGGCAACATCGAATGTCGACTCGGCACGTGGAAATTTGGCTGGTACCTTCGTCAATGCCTTTGTCAACGCTGGTTTCGGCAACGACAAGCTCATGGTGGAAGCGGACGAGGGCAACAGCTGGATCTACAAGAACAAGGACCATGGTAAGTCCTTCTTAAATTTGATAAACATCCACTAACGCCACCGCGCCACAGGCATGATGAGCGCCGCTGCATCCCTCGGTCTAAGTCTCCTCTGGGACACAGATGTCGGTCTCAGCCACGTCGACAAATACACTTACTCCGCCGAAGAGCACATTAAAGCCGGTGCCCTCTTCGCCACAGGTATCCTCAACTCGGGTGTGCGCACCGAAGCTGACGCGGCCCTCGCGCTCCTCGGCGAATTCACCGAGAACAAATCCGTCCCCCTCAAAACGAGCGCACTCATGGGCCTCGGGCTCGCGTACGCGGGGTCACACCGCGAAGATCTCCTGCCGTTCCTCCTCCCCCATGTCGCGGACGACTCGGTGTCGATGGAGATTGCGAGCTTGGCGGCGCTGGCACTGGGTTTCATCTTTGTTGGGAGTGAGAACGGGGAGGTCACGGGCACGATTTTGCAGACGATGATGGAGAAAGCGGATCGGGAGGATAAGTCGTTGGATGAAAAGTGGGCTCGGTTTATGGTGCTTGGGCTTGGGTTGCTGTATCTTGGTATGTCGTCAGGGACTCCGCGTGGGAGGTTATTCTGATACTGATATGTTGTAAATAGGCCTCCAGGATGCGTCAGATGCCACGATCGAGACGTTGAAGGTGATTGAACACCCCATCTCCAAGACGGCGCAGATCATAGTTGAGGCTTGTGCGTTCGCTGGAACTGGAAATGTGCTCAAGGTCCAGGCGATGCTTCATCACTGCGACGAGCATATTATTGTTTCAGACGACAAGGACAAGAAGAAGGATGAGGAGAACAAGTTCGAAAAGAAGGACGAAAAGAAGGATGAGAAGAAGGATGAGAAAGAGAAAGAGAAAGAGAAAGAGCAACCGAAAGAGAAGCGCGACGATACTTTCCAAGCGTTCTCCGTCCTCGCTGTTGCGTTGATCGCTATGGGTGAAGATATCGGTGCTGAAATGTCGCTAAGACAATTCAACCATCTTGTGTGTATCGTCTCCTTACCTCCCAACCCCTTCATCCGACATTGACCTTATATTGACAGATGCACTACGGCGAACCCATCATCCGAAAATGTGTCCCCCTCGCCATCGGTCTCGTCAGCACCTCAAACCCCCAACTTCCCATCCTCGACACCCTATCAAAGTACAGCCACGACAACGACCTCGCAGTCGCTCTCAACGCTATCTTCGCCATGGGCCTCGTCGGTGCAGGTACCAACAACGCACGTTTAGCACAGATGCTCCGTCAGCTCGCGGGGTATTACTACAAGGAGCCTGACTGCCTATTCATGGTGCGAATCGCACAGGGTTTGGTGCACATGGGTAAAGGCACTATCGGCCTCAACCCCTTCTTCTGCGATCGTAGTATTCTGAGCCGTCCGGCTGTTGCTGGTCTGCTGGCGACTATAACAGCGTTTACAGATGCCAAAGGATGTACGTCTGCTGAAAGCTGGTTGTATGAGCATTGGAGCGAGGAGCTGACTTGATCTCTCTCTAGTTGTGCTGGATAAGTACCATTGGATGTTGTATTTCCTCGTCACTGCGATGTACCCTCGATTCCTCATCACTCTTGACGAGGAGCTCAACAGCTTCCCCGTCACAGTGCGAGTTGGTCAGGTAAAGACTATTTCCCCTCGACAAGGAATGATACTAAATCATCTGATCAGGCGGTCGATGTCGTTGGCCAAGCTGGCAAACCCAGAACTATTTCAGGGTTCCAGACACATAAAACGCCTGTGCGGATGGGTACGACGGAGCGGTCGGAGCTTGCGACGGAGGAGTTCATTCCCTTTTCACATGTTCTGGAAGGCTTTGTCATTCTACAGAAGAACCCTGGATGGGAGAAAGAGGATAAGATGGACGTGTAATTTTTTACTAGATGCAATAATTTCTTTCTTTCTCTGGTTTTATGCGTCGCGCTTTGGAATAGGTTTCAGGACTCGATACTGGGACGATGGCTGGATCACTTGTCGAGCGCACAATCTCAGCGCTGTGGGAAGGGTATGAGTACATGCAAGTTCAGTAGAACTCCCCAACAGGAGGAAGATCGATGCATAATAAATGGTTAGTTGAAATCATACTTGACTAACTATCAGACCTTGGCCCTCGTAAACCATCGCGAAGAACGTTTCCGAACATTTTGCCATTGAACTATGGAAGTACTTAGATATTCGATCAGAAGCTCCCATAGTGATCGCTGTGCTTACCGAAAAAGATGGCCGGTATTCAATATTCAAGCTTGAACGACTCCCTAGCAGTCGCGCTCCTTAACGCTATCTTCGTCATGGCGCAGGCGCCAACAACGCACGTCTCGCCCAGATGCTCCGTCAGCTCGCGGGGTACTGATACGAGCCCGACTACCTGTTCATGGTACTAATTGTGTAGGGTTTGGTGCATGTGAGTAAAGGTACTATCGGCCTCAACCCCTTCTGCGATCGTCATATTGTGGGTCGTCCGGCTGTCGCTGGTCTGCCGGCGACTATGACGGGATTTACCGATGCTAATGGATGTACGTCTGCTGCAAGTTTTGTATGAGCATTGCAGCGAGCTGATTTCAGTATCACTGGATGTTGTATTTTCTCGCCGCGTACCCTCAATTCCTCGTCACTCTTAACGAGGAGCTCAACAGCTTCTCTGTCACAGTGCGAGTCCGTCAGATGAAGAGTACTAAGGATCTCGACTCTGGGCGGTTGATGTCGTTGGTCAGACTGGCAAATCCAAACTATCTCTGGGTTCCAGACGTATCAAGCGACGGAGCGGTCGGAGCTTGCGATGGAGGAGTTCATTCCCTTTGCTCATGTTCTGGAGGGCTTCGTCATTCTACAGAATAACCCTGGATGGGAGAAAGGATAAGATGGACATGTACTTTTTTACTAGACGGAACAATTGCATTATTCCTTTCTTTCAATTCTTTATGTATTTGGTTTTCTGCACCGCGCTTCTACACAAGTTACATAGACTCGACACTGGGACAACCATACATTGAAGAGGCTAGAGTACTATGGGAAGGGTATGAGTACATGAATGAGATGCACGCTAGATTGTTAGTTGAAAAAATCAGATACTTGACTGCTATCAGGACCTCGTAAACCATCGTGAACAGCGTTTTCGAACATCACCCCATTGAACTGTATAACAGCAGATACTCAATCAGAAGTTCCGTAGTAATAACAATCTGTGCTTACCGAAAAAGATGGTCGGTACCCAAGCCCACATGAGAAGGGCAATATGTTGAGTGCCAAACGGTGCAGGAGTACCACCTCGTACAACGTCAACGATCGATGATATTGAACATAAGGCCTGTATACCGGCAAAGGCACTACAGTCGTATATCAGTCGTACACCAGAGCTTTCTTGACATAGACCTTACATTTGGAAGTATATTATCCGATAGGTGTCCAGAGGGAGTACTGGAAGTATCTTCCGTGGATTTTGCGATAAGTCTGAGATGATCATGCAGTAAATAACGATTTGGACGATGACAGTGCATCAACTTACGAGAACGTCGAGTTGGTGGTGGCGGTATACTCGAACAATCATCTTCAGTAACAAATTCATCTTTCTCCTTTCCCTCCACCCTGCTGCCATGCCAATGATCCGGACCCACCTGATCTATCCCCATAGTGGAGGAATGTGAAGCTCCTAAAATTTCCCTCCACTCCCCTCTTGGATGCATCGATATTGTCGACGATGCCGACATCCTGTCAAGGTCAATGGGCACCGGGACTATACGAGGCATGCTAGCAAAAGTGGGGAAGGAAGAAGAATAGATTCCATGGAATCCTGGATGGAAGAAGTCGAGGAAGTGTCAAGGGTCATTGTCGTCGGCATGGGATGCCCGTGGTGCTCTCCATCCGCAGCCAAGGTAGAACTCGAGGTTTGACGATTGGAAAGGGGAGAGGACGTCGAGGATGCACGGGCTATGCGCACGCGTTGTGGGCGTCGTGGCAGTTCAGTAAAAAGTTCGACATCTATATCAGGATCACGAGAACGCTCGAGGTGATCATTGGTCTTATGGATCCGTACCAATGAAGTAATGGAGAAATAAAGACAAGGAATAATGAGAGACCATGGTGTACCAGCGTAGGCGAAGAATCGGAGCCTGGCCAACCAACAAGATCTCATGAACCGATTTGACAACCAACTTGATACGGCTCCAGTACTCACCAGGTTGGATCGCTATAATCATAGAAAAGATTGTCGCTCCTACCGTGACGATCAAATCGAGACATCATCGCCCATTGAACCCCCAAGCACACAAAGGGAAACACGTAGGAGGAAAAGACATACAGAGGACGCCAGATCATGATGCTGCGCGATTCGTTAGATGGCAATGGGCGATGATTGATATCTTCTCGTACCCTTTCTGGCCCTCCTTCCAGATCTTGGGTTTATAAGAGGCGTAAGTCGTGGCCATAACGAAGGTGGCTATTATTCCGGTCATTATATAAACTCCAAGGCTTAGTGTAATGAGCTGTGCTGAGGAAGGTCATAAAGCAAGCAATTTCAGTCGCCCTTAATGTGACAACAGAGGTGAGATCGAGACGTACATAAGCGGAAACTACGAGACATCATGAATGGATCCATCTTGTAAATCATGCCTAGCATAGAAATAAGGCATAGCTCTCAGAGAAATTGGAATGAGCCACTCACCCATCCAAAAAATACCCTGTGTTAGGGTACAACCGATGCAATAATATAATGGCCAATACCGCTCCGCAACCCGACAAAAAGAAATAAACACGACCCAGCAATTTAATGTACCTACGTTGTGTGAAAAGCATCAGAGGCAAGGACGACGCATTTCAGAAACTTACCAATCAAAGATAGCAAAAACCAAATGACTCTCAAACTGAAGGGAAGCATCTTGAAGAGAAAATGGCTGCCCTGGTCTTTGATGGCACGAAAACTCTAGATACTAAGAGGGAAAGCAGAGATATTGCTAGGAGGCGCCTCCAGCAATGAGGGGTCAATGCAGAATTGAAATTGTCAGCAAGTGGTCAGGGCATATATCAGAAGGACAGGCCGTTCCTCCGGACTATCAAATTACGATGCGATAGAGTTATGTATATATGTAGCCCAAGATGGTGTCAGTATCACGCTCGTGAGTAATACATCGGTGGGATGGATCATCGAGGACCTGAGAATGTACACAATTAGACGCGCGCCAGATCCCTGTCAGTAGTGGTTATTAGGCAGATGTCAGTATCAATTCGGTACAGTGGAGTCGGACTCGTCTGGCCGTACTTTTACCGTCAAAAAGCTTGCTTCTTCCATTATGACAGACAGCAACGAGTCTATTTCGGAGGATCTCCGAGGATACAATTTACCTGGGCCCAACCCGGGCCCCAAGTGTGTGAAAGACTGGGAATTGGTACTTTATGCACGTGTTCTTTTATCCATCAAACGTTCGTTCGAACGTTCATCTTCGGGTTTGCTTCTTACCCGGCTCAGAAATGGAGGGATGGGAGGTGAGCCAGCACTTGAAAGCTTGACGCGATAACATCGATATCTATCTTGGGTTGAGTAACCTTGACGAGTCATCAATATCATGATCGGACTCAATATAAGAACCATCGGTAACACGATCATTATCACCGCTCGAACTTCTGGTGGGGCGTTGAGTTCACGGCAGGGAATGGTGGCACGGAGTCCATCCGAGTGACGTACTGATGTCTTAATTTCTGGAATCCACATCGATCCAGTCGAAATCAGAGCTCGCCGTCACCGTGAAGTTACGAACTTCGTTCGCATTGACGACTGACGACTGCTCCAAAGAGAACGTGTTGTTCTTATGCACGTCTTGAATCGCCTGACGCATCCTGGGAGGTTATTCGTTCTATACAGGCAACCTACAGAGGGATTCATGTGCCCAAAATACAAGCCGAAATTATCAACACCGCACACTTACTATCATCCATTAGGAGTTTCAAAGTTTTACTCAAATCATGAATAGCAAAGGATCAGTAACACTTTTCTCCAATTGGACTTCAGGAGTCAGTACTATAACTTCTGAATGAGATCCCACCATACTAAGCTGGGAAACGGTGGATGTGTTATTATGTCGGAACAATGCCGGTCGAGCATGTCCCAAAAGTTGGGAGTTTCAAAACTTTGGTCACAGATCGTAACGCTGACTCATACGGCTAATTTCATCTCCGCTCCAGCAATGCGTAGACGTCGACGGCGGCAGTCTCACGAGTCGCGATGCTATTCAAGTACTAACAAGAAGAGGCCTTGGCAGAAGCTTTGTGATGAGGAGGCATGTGCTCCGTGCCATATGGGACCAGGCAGAGTATACGTTGAGTAAGTATAGACTGTAGATTAAACGATTCAATAAAACGCGACGCGTCGCGCTGCGGACTTTAAAATCTGATCGATGTCGAATCACCCATTGTCACGTCCGGGCACTCTGTCCCTTGTATCTCCCGCCTCACAACTCAGGATGCTCAGAAATTTTGAATATAACATCTCTTACCTACTGCTATGATTTCTGGAAACTTTGGTGGTGGTATGCTCCATGATACTTAAATCTGGACCTGTTTTGAATCCACTTTTCTTGTTTTTCCAGACTTGCTGACTCTATCGCAACCAAGATTGAGTCAAATTCCCTTGTTCCTGCTGTCTGCTATGTTAAGATAGTATTGATCTAGAATATTGCATAAAGTATCAGTGACATTCCTGCCCGCGATCTCTTAAAATTTTGGATTTTGAAACTCCTAACCGTTTTGAAAGACCTAACACGTGATAGTATTAGAGAGTATTTGCAACGGGGTTTTTGGCAGTTGACAGTTCCATCAAATGCTAGCCAAGTGAAAATTCTTGGCTTGATTGCTGTGATGCCAGGTGGAGCCAGTCAAATGTCGATGTATGCAGAACACGTTCTTGGAGTGCTCAATGACCAGAGGAAATTGCACAGTTGGTTATTACAGTGCTTGATAAAAGTTGCTTGCATTTTCCCTTCTAGAGCAACAGCAGACAAAGCATACCAAGTGTTCAGTGCACCTTCGGGAATGAAGCGGATAACACTGAGAACCACATCAGTTGGTTCCTAATTCCAACTGATGCTAGCCAAGTTCCAATGAAAATGGTGTTGCAAATACTCTCTATTAAGCAACTTCTTTTTGATCACTCAAAGGTGCTCATATTTTTGCTTCTTCAATTTGAGCATGACATGGACCTTTACCAACTAACCACCCAGCCCCTGATGCTGAAAATTGCATGGAGCACATCCTGAATTATCTTTGTCTCCTACCTCTGTTGTTTCTTCCTCCATATTTCGCATCGCAAGCCAACTGCTTCCTTCATGCTGCTGAAATCTATGTTGCTCATCCCCAACATGCCCCCATTGAAGTCCCCACCCATTCCTCTGAGTCCTCTCTCACACGAGTCAAGTCAAGCTGGACCACTTACATCGATCATTGTCACAAGATATGGTCCATGATTGCCTCCTTCGCTGGTGTCATCCTCTTGTGAGCTCCCATAGACCATTGTTAAGTTGACTGATATACCTTCTCTCCTCTTCCACAGAGCGACTCCACCATTCCTGTCAATGCCAGGAATGAATGGCAATCCTCTTTTATGAGGTTTTGTGTACCTCTTTCTCCTCCATCTTGCAGCTGCCCTTGCATCAGCAGTGATCTACAATACTGTTTTTCTAAGGACAACTTCTTCAGGAGCAGCACATTCACTATACTTTGGTATCAGGTATGAAGGCTTTTGAAAACTACAATTACCTTCTTTCTACTCTTTTCTTGGTGTTGGTAGAAGGTTAAACGGTCATGCCATCAATCATGTTTGTAGACCATTCATGCCTTTCCACTCATCAAATTCTGTTGGTAAGCAAGCTACCATTACTGCTTTCTCAGTGCACTCACGACCAAACCAAAGGAAGGATCTCTTGCTTGAGCATAAGAAGAGTGACAGTATGGCATCTACAGGAAGTAATTCAACTCTCAAGAGGTGGAATTCATTAGATACCATTATTACTCGATTGAGTGTAATAACAAACTCTAACTGTATGCTATCCAAGGCCTCTGCTTTGCCACAAGACTACTCTATGGCACCAACACCTGATGTGTTGTCCCCCATAGTCATTGACTCACCTTTGGGCACTATGCTTGAGGCATCTCTATGCAACAGGGCAGTAATACTGCTTGTTGTTCACATCTGACCAGGGGTCGCTGATCACTGTTCATCAAGGCGACAAACCTTGATGGGGGGGTGATATAAGGAGACTACTTGATTACCTAAGTGTCTGACTCTATTCCAGGCTTATTCCAATGTTGTAGGCACCACTAGCCACCTGACCA
>JAGGAW010000093.1:0-21354 GCA_017657375.1 Termitomyces sp. T27 | reverse complement strand
CTCCAATGGGCTTTGAAGTTTGCAGAAGAGTATAAAAACTCTACAAAAGACTACAAGTTCCAACCATTGGATTTGGTATTGGTGAAAAACATGGCTACAGAGAAGTCACTAAGTGCTAAGATGCTACCATGGTTTCATGGGCCTATGGTAGTTCTTACCAGAACAAAGGGAGGGAACTACATTGTCACAGAGCTGGATGGATCAGTATGACAAGAACGTGTTGTGGCATTTTGAGTTACACCCTACCATGCATGGTGGAAACTCAACCTGCCTGAGGGGATTGAAGCATGAATAGATGTTACACCAGAGAAGTTGAAAGAGTTGAAGAAGGAACATGGAAAACTCACTGAGACAGAAGATAAAGACATTACTTTTGGATCAATAAGGCTCTATAAACCTTTGAACTCTGAGTTGGGGATTGAGTCAGAAAGCAATTCAGAAAATGAGGAAATGGGAGGGCCTTGCAGGGGCAAGAGAGTAAAGAAACCAAGTCAAAAGCTCCAAGAAGCAAATAGAACTTAAAAAGTTAAAACTCAAAAGTTTCACATATTTTTGGAGCAAATGACATTATATTGGGGTATATGAATGTAAAGGAAGAGAGGAGCTATAATTATTTATTTAAGGCACAGACACAGTCAATGTTAACTGGTGAAGCTGACACATGGAGGGAGACTGGGGAAGCAGCTGGCAGATTCCAATGAGAAAATGATTGATCATGAGTCATGTTTAGTGCGACATGGAAGGGGGCTGGACAGAGGGAGGGTTGGTCATGCATTGTAAGGCAGCAAAGTATGGGCACAACACAAGACCTAAATGTAAAAGTTAAGCACCGGAGGTGTGTAAGAGTAGGCACAAGGTGGCGATCTGACCTGTTATCATGAGATCACTTTCAACACTACTTGTCATTGAGTTTGGACTGAGTTTGATCCAGGATGCTCATGGCAGTTGTAGTTTCCAGTGCTTCTTTCATGGCTTCAACCCAGAGTTCATTTTTTCTGAGGCTCATTGTATTTCTGTCACTGACATCTATCTAGCTTGGCTTGGTCATTGTTTTTGTCTTTTTTTTTGGCATGAATGAATATTCTCTGCCATGCATGATCATATAGGCTTCAGGCCCACTGTGCCTTTGTCCTTCTTTCCACAAGCCTATGGATCTACTGCTCCCTTGAGTCTTGACATGTGACGTTAACTTCTGATGCCTCATACCATGACAGAAATTACAGCACTGCTATGAAAGATTTAGTCCTTTTGACATGTAAATCAAAACACTACTATCATGGCATTGCACTGAACTCACCCCATGTGCCAACTCTGTATGTACTTACTATGCACCTCTCTGACTCTCTCTGGAAGGGTACTTCAAATATTACTTCCAATATGTATGTCTCTCCACCATCTTTTTCTTCAATATCAACTCACCCAGATGCTGAATCACAACCAGTCCATCAAACACATCTAAAACCTCCTCATCTCCCTGGGACTCAAGCACATTTATGTATGAGAGAAACTCATAGAGTATCTCATAGGCAATTTGGAAGCCTCTGTCTTTGAGGGTACTCCAAATGCAAAGTATGAAGAGGTTATATGGGCATTGACAATGGCTCAAGCCCACCAGCATAAGGCCTCAGGGACTGTTCCAGGGTTCATTAATACAAGTCATGATTGACATATTGTGGAGAGTGAAGGCAGAATGCACCAGCCAGATGTTTTGATCTGGTTTATATGGCTGGCTTGTTTAATGCATGATCAATGCCAAGTGCTCTTTTTACATCTTGCACTACAGTGAAGCTGAAGGTTGAACGTCCTACACAGTGCATTTCTTGATGCAACACATCTCTCTCCTAGTATGATCCAGCCACATAACATAAACATCTAAGTAATATCTATCATGTTATCTATCATGCAACTACAGTGATACTGACAAGTCACGATGGTATCAGTCCTATTGTAACTTGACAAAATAACTTAACTGATGGCTAGCACAGCCTTTTCAGCACAGCAATACTGCATACACTGGTTAGATGTTCACCTCATTATTGTGTGCCTAGCCATCAATCTATCTCTTCACTTCACAACCATTGGCTCATGACAGTGTTTGAACAGCATGAGGATAAGATGATCTGAGAAGATTGTCCAGTACAAACTTTGTCCTGGCAGGTTTCATCTTTCACTATCCCTGTTGAGGTGATGTGTTATATATAGTCATGGTAAATTCATCACCACTGATATCAGAAGACTTGAAGTTCTGATACATCATCAAAAAGCTGCAGTCAATGATAAATCTATGTTCTGAGTCTCACTCAAAGTTCTCATCACCTTTCTTACATTGACCATGTAATGGCTTTCTGCAGAAAGGACAGCATAATATACCCAATCCAAAAGGGTGACATTGGGATACTTGGGGTACGTAGTTGTTCTTTTATTATACCTGTTCTGAATGTAACATAGGTGGCATCCATTATTTACTAGGTTAGATCTATGAGAAGAGCAACACCGTTACCACCACCTCAAAACAAAAGTCATGATTGAGTTATTTCTACCTTGGACAATGCTATCCAGATGATCAACCTGGTACATGATGTGGTTCTGCTGCAAATAGTGAAGGGAATGCTGTCATGTATTGCAGGAATACTTGGTATTGTCAAGGTATGGCCAAAGAGTATGTTAACTGAATCTGAATTTATATCTCGCTCAGAATACATTTGTGAATCAGGATGACATCTAGGAACTCGCAGAGCAATGTCAGATGATTGGTCTTGTTGTTTGGCATGCCACCTCTGGAATACCAGAGCACTAGCTTGATGGCACCATCTGTTGAGCACTAACAGACCTCCAAAGGTGGGCATTTATCAGATATTATAACCATGACATCTTAAGTCCTTGACTGGCTTCAGTTCTGTTGATGGTGTCTGAGATGCAGTGAAAGTAAAGGCCAAGAAGAGTTTTGTATCAAAGGTTTTTCATGTTACAGTCAACTAGGAGGCTATCACAAAATGGAGGAATGAGTTGAATCAATTTCTAACTCTTTTTAACATGAGTTATGATTACATTGTTTCCAGTTCTCAATGTAATGGGACATTCTGCAGGCTGAACTTAATATCTCAGCAAATCTGAAGCTTGATGAACTCTCATCATCATTCCAGGAATTTCATTCTACAATCATGCCAAATTTCCAAGTGCATGTACTTGCCATTGTCATAAAGACATAGTATAGCTCATCTATCTTATAGCGATGTTCAAACACCAAGTGTACTACTCCCTTGGCCAAGAATCTCTGTAGAAAGGGATGATCTTGTCTGACATACTATGTCATCTTTACTGAAATGCCACCATGTCACTCTCATTGGTCCTGGTGGTATAGGAAAGAGTAGTATTGCCTAAGTTGTTCTGAGCGACAAAATACTTGCCTCTAAGTTTCAGGATAGAAGGTTTTTTGTCTGGTTTGATGATATCGATACTACCCAAGTGATCCTTGGGACATTCCTTGATCGTATTGCAAAAGCATTGGGATTATCAACCACAGTTAATGCTCATGATTGTATCATGAGGGTGCTTTCAATCTTGCAAACACTACTTGTGCTTGATAATGCTGAGACCTTTTTAGATTTTGCTGTGGATGCTGGACGGATTGCAGGTGCCATTGATGGCTTCAGTGCACAGCCCAATGTTGCCATCCTTCTAATGATCCATATAACTGTACTCCTCCCAAATTTGAAATGGGTTAGGTTGCAGGTTCCAGTACTCAAAGAAAGTGCTGCTTGTGAGGCTTTCAGAGTGTTTTACCCTTCCATTGAAACTTCAATTCTCATGAAACTGCTCTCTGCTATTGATTTCCACCCTCTCTCTATTAATTTACTTGCACAAGCAGCAGTTCAGAACAAGTGGTCACCTCAAGGCCTTGTAACCGCTTGGAATCATAAACGTGAAGCTCTACTTGAGGCTGGAAACAGAAAAATCCAAAGCATTGCTGTCACAATAGAAACATCTCTCAGCTCTCCCTCCTTTGTTGAGCTTGGTAAAACAGTCCATCACCTCCTGCAGATCATTGCTTTTCTTCCTCAAGGCATTAGCAAGACATGGCTTACTTCTATAATCCTTGGAGTATCAGACATTGAATCCTGTGCAGATGCCTTGTGTAGGCAGTCTTTTGCATACTTGAATGGAATTTTATCACACTTCTGGCTCCCATACACTTATACATATTGAAACACTACAACAACAATATTCCAATGAGTTCAGTTCTCGAAAAAGTATGATTATATTATGCTGCTCCCATTGAAGAACCAGACATTGTTGCTGCAGACAATGTGAACATTGAACATGTTCCTATTCATTGGCTCAAGAACCCTGAACTTGAAGACATACCTGATGTGCTAGATTACATTGGAGTATTTGTGGCTACCCTTTCTAGTTGTCATCCTCACACAGTTTCCATGCACCCAGCAATATCATATCGGACATAAGCAAGTCACATCACTCTGTGTCATGCATGAACTTCAGCATGACAATCCCAATCTTCAGAAGAGATGAACTTCCATTATTCAAGTCTATTTGTCTCCTTATCATTTCACACCTTATGCAGTTGATTGAGCAGATGGAAGAAGCAGAAGAGACATATGCAGAGGCACAGACACTAGCCCTTAAAGCTGGTAATCCAAATTTTCTCGCTCTTATGGATTGCAGCCTTGCCATAGCCTATTATGATCAGGGGAACTTCCAGGCTGCAGAAGAGCTTATTCACAAAGCTTTGAGGTGTTTTCATTGCTCAAGTTGGTCCACTGTATTGAGATTCAACTGGCTGGCTTTTCATACTGATGTCAAACTCCTCATGATCCAACTAAATATGGTCAAAGGGAAGCCTGATGCCTTTCAAGGTTATCTTGAGGCCCTACCCATCCTCAAGAAAGAATGTGACTCATGCACCATCACTGAATTACATTTCACTGCAGGTCTCAACAAGCTCTACAATGGCCATCTGGACAATGCCAAGCAGTGTTTCAAGGAGATGCAAGTAAACACTGATAAAGATGGGCCTGCATAGGTGATGGGGTGTATCAGCCTGACTAAAGTGGCTGATCAACAAGGTAGCCATGTAGAATCAAAGGCATTGTGTGCAGAATTGCTTGAGTTGGCCCAAACTATGCCAGGCCAATCAACAGAGGATGTGGATGAGGTAACAGCTCTCCTTGCTGTGTACTTGGCATTAGATGGTCATGTTGAGCTGGCTCAAAGGCTGATTATTCTGCCTGTTATGAATGCTGCTAAAGATCTGTCTGTGGGTATGGTCAACTGCAAATACTTAGCTAGGATGGTCAAGCTCGCTGGTGGAGATTTTGCTAAAGCTGGAAATTACTTTCTGAGTCTCCCATAAGATCACCTTACTATACTGTATGTTTTCCCCCTTGTTTCACCATGTCATATGGACTATGTCATATGTTACCTTACCATGTTATCCTGCTGGATCTTACTTACAATATGGTCATTCTAGTTATCCTCTCATGATCTACTGTATGGCCTTACAGCTATATAAGTAGTTTACATTGTAGTAGATAAAATATCCTAATACCACCTATTTTACCCCCTAATATTCAACTGGTTATGGGCCCCACCTGCCATTGATCTAAACTCACATGATTTTTGTATTCAATGCTCGATGCATCTCACACCCCACTGCTTCTGTTATAGCCTGCAATGTCCACTGAATCTTTGTCATCACTCCATCGCATCGATGCACTCAAGGGTGCAGAGAACTATGCAGTATGGAAGATTAAGATAATTGATATTTTGACTGACCTTGATTTACTTGATTATGTCGAGGGCACTGTGCTGCTCATGGCCAACATTACAAAAGTGGATGAGCACAGCACTTGGAAGACAAAGGACCACAAGGCCCTTTCTGTGATATGGCTGCATGTTGGTGATGTGCTGTTGGTGTATATCATGGGGTCGACAACATCGAAAGATGCCTGGGACATGCTCAAGGCAATGTATGAGGCATGTGGCACCATCAGCATCATTATGGTGTGCTGGAAGTTGTTCCATGCACAATGCAAGGATAGTGGTAACATCGAGGAGCATATTCAGATGCTCAAGGGACTTGTTGAGGAGCTTGCTGCCCTAGAATCAAAGATAAGTGACAAGTAATTTAGTATCATGCTGCTCACCTCACTACCAGACACCTGGGACCCCTTCATCTCAGCGATCAACATGGCTACTTTGAAAGAAAGTAGCAAACTGATTGCATGGATACTTGAGGAAGATTGTCAAATTTGCTTGCATGGTGGCAATACTGCACTGGCAGGGAAGTACAACCCAAATGTCACTTATTATGAGTGTAAGGAGAAGGGGCACATTGCCTCTCACTGTCCAAAGCGCAAAAAGTCCAGCAAAAATTCTGGCAAGAAATGAAAATCACATGGACACAGTAAACAGTCAAAGAAAGACTCACCATCATCTGACCAGGCTCACCAGGCCTCTGCTGATGACTATTCCTTCCTGGCTACCTCTCTTGACATTGCTCTAGCTGCCTTACCCACATCTGACTCAATCCTTGCTAACAGCGCATGTACATCGCACATCTTTTGTGATTGCACTTGTCTTTCAACACCTGGGCACCAGATTAATGGCTTCAGATCTGCCTCTAGCATGGGCTGAGGCACCGTCAAGTTGCTGTGCAAAGTTGGCAAGGATTTTGTTATGATAATGTTGAAAAATGCCCTGCACACACTTCTGTGCCGTTTAATCTCATCTCTGTTAGCTGCATAACCGATGCCAATTTCACCCTCAGATTTGAGGGTAATGTCCTCTATGTCTACACTCCTGGATCCAAGAAGGAAATTCTGCATGGCACAAAGACTGGTGGCCTCTACAGTCTTGAAGCATCAATTGTTTACTCTAGCCCTGACACAGCTTTAGTTGCACATACCTGTGATAAATGGCATCAGATTTTTGGCCACATGCACATGCCAGCAGTGAAGCTCTTGAAATCCAAAGGTATGGTCAAAGGTATGGAGGTCACTGGTAAAGAGAGTGGACAACAGTGCAAGGCTTATATTCAAGCAAAGTACCATGTCACACCATTCCCAAAGGAGTCTAGCATCACATTTGATCAGATCAGAGATGTAACTTTGATTGATCTCTGGGGACTGGCCTGCACTACCAAAATTGGTGAAATCTGTTATTATATGGGCTTGACTGATGGCAAGGCACATAGAACTGTCACACATTTCCTAAAGAACAAGACTGATGATTCTACCATTGGCGCACTCAAGAAATACTGGATGCATGTTAAGATGCAGGCTGGAAAGAACTTCAAAGCAATCCACTTTGATCAGGGAAAAGAATTCCTGAATGATGCCTTGTGCACATGGTGTGAAAAGCATGGCATCTGTATTTGGACCACAGCCCCTCACTCCTCTGAGGAAAATGGTATCCCAGAATGACTCTTGTGAAGCATGCATGTGCCATGATCATTCAATATGATATTCCAAAGTCTCTTTGGCTGTTTCCTATGCAGCCTATCTCAAGAATCAGTCTCTGACATGTGCACTAGATAATGTCACTCCTGAGGAGGTCTGGACTGGTAAGAAGCCTGATGTCTCATGGCTTCAAGAATGGGGTACCAAATGCTGGGTACTCTATAAAGGTGCCAATCTGTTGAAATTGGACCTGAAGTCATGGAAAATGATCTTTGTCGGACTCTCTGATGAATCCTGTGCATGGTGCTACTGTGACCCTGAGACATGCAAAATCCTCACATCATGCAATGTCATCTTTACACATGATATGCCAAGCACCCCCAAGCAAAGTCAAGTTTTTGACCCTCTGCAGCTCAAGGAGGAGAATTCTATTAGTAGCAAGCCTGCATAGGATCAAAGTGCATCATGTGCCCCAGCCACCCATACCAAATCTATTCCTGACACTCCAGAATCCACAGTCACAAAACCGTCTCTTCTGCCATGTCCCAAATCAGTGCACATAGCTGCTACACTGCCACATAATTACCAGGTGATGAACCAATCCAGCAGCATGGCCATCAAAGGCACCATCTGAGTCTGTTCCTGGCAAGACCAAGGCTTTGGTTGCAGACATTCCTGACATTGCACTCCTTGGTGCTGAGCATGGTGAACCCTCTAGCATGAAAGAAGCTCTATCCAATGACCTTTGGACAAATCAATCCAGACAGAACTCAACTAGCTCAAGAAACTCAGAACTTATGAACTTGTCAATTTACCCCTAGGCTGAACTGCCATCAAGTCCAAATGGATATGGAAGACCAAACTCAATGGCGACAGCAACTTTGTTAAAGCCAAGTCATGTCTTGTTTCTCATGGTTTCACTCAGCAACCTGAAATCGACTATTCTGAGACTTATGCTCCCATTGTACACCTTGACACTCTCCATCTTCTCATAGCACTCACTGCCACATATGAACTCAAGTTTCACACTGTTGATATTGTTGGTGCATACCTCAATGCACACCTCTGTGAAGACATTTATCTTGTGCAACCTCCCAGATCTGAAGATGGCACCTCATGTGTCATGAAGCTGCTCAAGACAATCTATGATCTCAAACAAGCAGGACATGAGTGGAACAAAGTCCTCAAGGCACTATTTAAAGAACTTGGTTTCACACATCTTCTATCTGACCAGTGTGTCTACATTCATGGCAATGGCAATACATGCACAATCATAGCAGTCCACATTGATGACATGTCTGTCTTTGCACTTACCAATGAAACCATTGCAACCATTAAATGCAAAATCAAATCAAAATTTGAGATCACTGACTTAGGCGAAGCCTGACACATTGTTGGCCTCACAGTCACCCACTTCAATGATGGCATCATTAAGTTATCACAGCGCCCATACCTTGAGAAGATCCTCACATGCATGGAGCTTGAACATGTGCACCCCTTACATACTCCACTAGATCTGACTGCCAAGCTTCACAAGCTCAATGACAACAATCTGCATCACAATGACATCCAACATCAATACCCTGCTGCTATTGAGATGCTCCTTTGGGCATCTATATTCACATGCCCTGACATCTTGTTCACTGTCCAGCATTTAAGCCAATTCTCATCACATCCCAAACCTGAGCATTGGACCACAATCAAACATGTTTTCCATTACCTCAAAGGCACACTTGATCTCGGCATCATCTACAGCCCTGCTAATTTTGATGCTGACAGCCCTGCTAATTTTGATGCTGATAATATTCTTCAAATTTTCTCTGACACTGACTGGGGAAACAGCCTCAATGATTGATGATCCATTTCCAGCTATGTCACCATCATCTCCAGCAGACCAGCAACATGAAACTCCAAGAAACAGCCCACTGTTGCACTCTCCAGCATGGAAGCCAAGTACATGGCCCTATGCCATGCTACTTGTGAGATTATTTGGCTATGCTCACTCCTTTCTAAACTTGGCCATGCTAACAGTGCACCAACTGATCTCATCACTGACAATCAATCTGCCATCTCTTTTGCCAGCAATGCCATCTTTCATGCACACAGCAAGCACACAGCAAGCACATTGATATTTGTCATCACTTTGTACACAAGCACATCACTTTTAACAAAGTCACAATATTCCACTGCACTTCAAAGGACAACCATGCCAATATTTTCATGAAAGCACTGTCACAATCTGCCTTTGACAACATGATTAAACTTCTCAGGATAACATCAGCCTGAGGGGGAGAGTTGGAAATAAGATGGACAATCTGAGTCTCCCATAAGGTCACCTTACTATACTGTATGTTTTCCCCCTTGTTTCACTATGTCATATGGACTATGTCATATGTTACCTTACTATGTTATCCTGCTGGATCTTACTTATAATATGGTCATTCTAGTTATCCTCTCATGATCTACTATATGGCCTTACAGGTATATAAGTAGTTTACATTGTAGTAGATAAAATATCCTAATACCACCTATTTTACTCCCTAATATTCAACTTAGGGAGCTCAGCAAAATTGCCTGGTTGAAAGGAACTTGATAACTGCAAAGAGTCATTTTTAAGAGTCATTTTGAAGTAACCACTAATTTGTGCAAGACCATGGGTATCCTGAAGGAGCACCTATATTTTGGCTTTATGTGCTGCATTCTAAGTAAAGTATTTGATGGATGGAACTTGTATCAAGAGGGCCATGCCATAATCAATGATGTTGATCAAGTGTAAGGTTTTGGTTGTTGAATCATGGATATATGTCATTGTTCCAATATTTACTCTTATTATCATCTAGAATAGTTGAGGTACATATATGCCAGCACCCTGACTATTTAGGCAATGCCTCAGAGAAAAAAATCCCATCAGCAAGCCAAACAGCAGCCTAGAAATGTGCAAGATGGTGAAAAATGGCTCTGATTTGAATGTGCTTCACATCAAGAAATTCACTCTAGAGAATAGAATGCTCAACATTTCTCAAGGTGAGGGTAGCAGTATAGAGATTGCAGCTAGATGAGAAGAGTGATAGCTGAATAGCCCAAAGATATGTGGATGTACTGTTCAAAGATTACTCATTGTCATAAGCCTTATCATTCCAGGACTCAATGCATTTTCCAAGGTTACAGATTATTGTGCTGGTCCTCAGCCTCATCATCCTGGGACTCAATGCATTAATTGGCTTCATAAATGCCATTGCACTACCCTGCATACTTCTCTCCTTCATCTTCTTCCATTCCTCTGCATACCCTTGCATACTCCCACTTCAAAATTCTCTTCACTCTCCATCCTCAAGCAGAACCAAGTCCTTACCCTGCTGCACTGGAGTCACACACCTCATTGCAACCAGACTATCCTCCTTCATCTCCCTTACTTCTCTCCCAATCCACATAAGCTTGCTCACTTGTGAACAGCTGAAGTGCTGGCAGACAGTTGGCAAGCATGAGAGGCATGCCAAGCCAATGATAAAACTATTGGGCATTATGGAGATCATTGTGACTAGTGTTTTTCTGGCCCAGCTTGGCCCAAAAGCCATGGCTTTGGCCTGACTTGAGGTGGCTCCAGCTCAGACTAACCCTAGGCTGAGCCAAAGCCCCCAATGCTGGCCTGGCCCCAGCTTGGCTTAATCCAGGCCACAGCTTTTAGTGGGCAGAACAAGGTTTTCTGTAGAGAGTGTCAGTAGCTAAATATAAGACCCATTTCAATGAAAAGATGCTTGCTATATGTTGACTGAGTCTATGATGTGACTTGTTAGTAAGATTCAAGTAAAATACACATGGAAAAGGAGAGAATATACCATGAGAAGGTCTGTAAATGATCTCACTTCAGTTTTTCATTCACCTTCAATTGCAAATCCAATTATACTTTAAATGCCAGTATGTTATTTTTAATCCTCAATACATCGCAATAAAATTTATAAGCTATAAATCTTGACCTGTTATGGCAATATAATTTACATTCATCCTCCCTAAAAGCCCCAGCCTGAGCTGCTGGCTTTGGCTTTCCAACATTGTGAGCTGGACCAGCCTTCACCAGGCCACCTCCTCTGACCTGGCTGGGCCTGGCTCAAATAGGCCTGGCTTGGCCTGGCTGATGGCCTGAAGCTGCCCAGGCACATCACTAATTGTGATATAAGGGGTGGTGATTGCAGGGAGAGTCATGTGTGAAGGAGCATGTAGAGGGCATAGTAGTGATGTGCCAGGCCTGGCTCAGCCCCAAAGCCTGAGCTTAGGCTTGGCTTTTCTGAGCTCAGGCTTGGTCAAAATGAAGCCTGAGCTGCAGGCCCAAGCCTAGCCCAAGCCTGTGACAGCTTAGGCTTAGGCCACAGCTTAATGACTAAAATGGGAATAAACTTGTATAATACTTGTAATGTCATGTTGTATAGTCTGGATGTCTGTAGTTATAGGCCAATAACAAAGTGAGTCAGTATTGAAGTTCTGTGATATCATCTACAAGTATTTGATCCCATGTAAATCCCTCAGACACATCATTCTAATGTCAGTGACAAGGTCTTCACCATTATTGTCTATCAAAACTTTCTCATTCATGCATGTATGTACTTCTTGAATGATCAAGTTATTGTGTAACATACACTTAAGGCATTGCAGAGCCTCAACAATATCACCCTTCAAATTATTACAGCACTTGCTGATCATGATTTCCACTGAAGAGAAAGCCATGGCTTAGGCCTGAGCCTCAGGCTTTAGAAAATAAAAGCCTGAGCCAGAGGCCTGAACAAGCCTGATGGACAGCCTGTGGTGGCTCAGCTTTTTTGGGCTCAGCTCTAGCCAGCTTCAGGCTTTAGGCCAGGCCTGGCACATCACTAGGGCATGGTGATGTGAGGGTGTCAGCAAGGGATGCATATGATATTTCATGAATGAAGGTGGATGGGGCTGTGGTGGCATGGGTGGTGGAGGTAGGAAGGAGGTGGATTGTGTACTAGAGAGATGGAGGCAGCAATTTGAGTTACAGATATGTCAAACTCATTAATGTATTGTAAAGTCATGGCAGGATGAATGAAGTCTTTTTAGCATCTGGGCTGCTAGTGCCATGCTCGAGTCAAGCCCAGCCTGGAGATTGGATGAAAACTAATCTTGCAATGACCTGCACTGGCTGATTTCAATTGTTACAGTGCAGAGGTCCACTGCTATGCTACTCAGTGCTGGCTGAGTTGGCTGGGAGAGAGTGTGCAAGGTTGTGCTGGGTTGTGCTAGTATTCTGAGTTGAGGCTTCTGATTGTGGAGACGGTGTGTATACAGATGCAGAGAAAGCTGGTGAAGCTGATGCATGAAGGGAAGGAGCAGTTGGTGGATTCTGATGAGAGGGCAATTGAGTTGTATTTGGTGTGATGTGGAAGGGGAATGGAAAGGAGGTTGGTCATGCAATGTAAGGCAGCAAAGTATAGGCACAATGCAGGACCTAGAGTCAGATATGTAAGAGTAGGCACAAGGTGGGATCCAACCTGTTATCTAAACCGATGACTAGTCCATCTATGAGAATATCAAGATTTTGTCTCATATAATGGCTGGTGATGAGTCTACCTGGGATCATGAGATCACTTTCAACACTACTTGTCATTGAGTTTGGATTGAGTTCAATCTGGGATGCTCACAGCAGTCAGAGTTTCCAGTGCTTCTTTTGTGGCTTCGATTTGCAGTTCATTTTTTCTGAGCTTGTTGTATTTCTGTCACTGACATCTGTCTAGCTTGACTTGGTTGTTGTTTTCATCTTTTTTCAGCATGAATAAATGTTTTCTGCCATGCATGATAATATAAGCTTCAGGCTCACTATGCCTTTGTCCTTCTTTCCAAAAGCCACTTATGGATGTACTAGCACTCTCTTGAGTCTTGATGTTCTGATGCCTCACACCACAACAAAAACTTCAGCACTGCTATGAAAGATTTAGCCCTCTCAGAGTATCATGGTGTCACACTGAACTCGCTCCATGTGCTAATTTTGTATGTGCTATGCACCTCTCCCAATCTCTGGAAGGATACTTCAGATGTTATTTCTGCCATGTAAGTTCTTCACCACCCTTCAATAACTTCCTTCAACATTGCTGAATTATAAATTATGGACCAAAGCCTAGTCAACCTGTGGTCAAGCCCAACATCCACACAATACATTCATGAACCATGGTCCACATCAGAGCAAGATTACATCCAAGCATGACAATCTTCATATTCTTTGTTTCATTTTGCAATGAGGATTTTGTGAAATGGGATGCAATGTGTTTTTGGTTTCATATTGTGAGTGCATGGATCTTGTCACCCTCAGAAATTCAAACCAATTTTCTTTCATTGCTGGTAATAGTCAGTAGGAGATGACATACTTTCCTGCAATGGTATCCTAATCTTCCTTCAAACTCCTCCCATGAACTAACACATCCAATCCAGTCTTCTCCAAGATCTTGCACAACAAAATAGGCATGGGCCACCTTCATCCATTCAAAGTGCTCAATCTTCTCAGGTGGAGAATTTTCTTTGCTGTCTAGAGTCTTTGATGTCTTTGTTGTGGATCCAATTTTGTTGAGTTTGTTGGCCTTCATTGAAGGAATGATTGGTTGTCCACTGCAAAATTGAACAGTTGAGTTGG
Organism: Termitomyces sp. T27; assembly: GCA_017657375.1. NCBI lineage: Eukaryota > Fungi > Basidiomycota > Agaricomycetes > Agaricales > Lyophyllaceae > Termitomyces > Termitomyces sp. T27. The sequence goes on along the minus strand of JAGGAW010000093.1, from coordinate 7,302 downwards.
AAATGGTGAAAGGGGTTAAAACAAGTGTGGAAGTAAGTGCAGTAGGTGCTATGGTGGCAAGAGGGGGTGAAGGAATGAGAGGAAGGATTCCTGCTAAGGTGAAATCAGTTGTGGTGACATCCAGGGCAGTATTGACAATGGGAGAAGTAACAGCTGAGGCAGTGTCAACTATGGGAGGAGTGACGACTGGTGTGGAGACATTGCTTACTGAGGCAGTATTGACAATGGAAAAAGTAATGGCTGGGCAGTATCAACAATGGGGGGAGTGGTGACAGGTGCAGAGACATTGCTGACAACCAGTGCTGTGACAGGCAAACCAGCAGGTCCAGGAGGCTGCAAGAAGAAGCTGTCAAATGAGAAAGAGGTGCTGTTTCATGATTCCAGGTAGAGCAAACAATTTGATACATCCCCTGAGGATGAACTTTGAGTACCCAAAGTATTCAGCACCAAGCCTGCATCAAAAGGAAAGCTCAGTCTGAAGTCATATACATCAGTGCCTGAATTTTCTGGCCACTGATAATTGTCTGCTAAATGACCATTGGAAGGCAAGTACAATGTTGACAGAAACTTGCCAACACTTATGCTGTTCCATACACCAGGCAAGGCTGCATGATATGAAGATCAGTTATTTCACATCTCATCATTACTATGAGCTATACTCTATGCCTTTGGCATGAGACTTGTAGCTTGTTGGGGGCTTCACCCTCAAACCCCCCTGTATGCAATGTTAAGACTCAGCCATGACCTCACTTCATTCAGTCATGGCCTTGATATTTGTATGTAAGGCTAAGACTCAGCCATGACTGAACAAAGAGAGGTCATGGCCTTGATATCTATATGTAAGGCCAAGATCCAGCTTGTTTTGTCATAGCCTTGATTTCAGTATGTAAGGCTAAGACCTAGCCATGACCTTGCTTTGTTCAGTCATGGCTTCAATTTCTCAATCTCAAATTATATACATTAAGTTAGTGTATTATCAAGAAAATACTACAATCTCAAGACATCTATAATAGATTAGTACACTATCAAGAAAATACTACAATTCCAAGCTGAATATACATTATCAAGAAAATACTCTAGTCCAAGTTATGTGCTAAAATTTACAGAGGCTGGTAATACAAAGTCATTTTATCAAAAGTTACACTATTTGTAAATCATTCAAGATTTCCTGATATACAATATTTACAGTTTTCTGTGATGTATTTTCTGGTGGTAAAATTACCTTGATACAATTTTGTGATGGGAATCGAGAAAGTGCAACATAAAGTTGTCTATGTGCAAACACAGGTGATTGGAGATTCAATCCAACATTTTTGACCGATGATAAGCCTCATAAACTACTGGTGACAGAACCAGTAAAAAGTCTAGTTCCACAGCAGAAGATGTGACATGCCTGTCACATGACCAATCACATGACTTCACATGTGACATTCACATGACTCTCCTAAGACTTACATGGAAACCAAGTATGGCATAACAAAAAGATCAGGAAAGAAAAGTCAATGTAGAGCTAGGCATGGAAATTAAATCTGCCTGGCCATGAAATGCACCAGACAACCAAGAAATGGTACATATAGATCAGTGAACCATGCCAGCTTGAACATTATAAAATATCATCAAAAACATTGACTTTCCATTTTGGGCTGACATTCTCCATGTTTTTCTGTGTATTTCTTTTGTTTTCTATTCATGACACTAGTGCCATATCTGCAGGACAAAGCTACCTACTGCTGCTAGTGCTGAAATCTAAAACACTCTATTTCCTGATCTTAGACACAGTGCTAGTATAGAAACCTGTCATTTAGACCCTAATAATCATCAAATTTTGCCCTCTCTGTCTTGCTGCTAGTGTTAGTGTTCAGATCTCAAAGCCTCTGCATCAGTAGCCTTGTATCATGTGTTTAGGCCTCAGCGTTAGCATCCAGTTTTATAGCATTTATCAACTTTAGCATATTATCAACTTTGGCATCTTAGCAGCCTCAGTGTTTATCTCTTTTCAGTGACTTATGGGAGCATTAGCTCCAACTTAGCAGGAGCATTAGACTCTGTTTCCTTACTGTCAATTACCACCATCATCAGTTTTCTCCTTTTCCCAAGTTGTCCTTAGTGGTAGCACCTGCTCCTGTTGATACCTGCCCCTTTCTGCTGTGATAAGCACGAGAGTTACACTAGTATTTTTGTTTAACCTGTGTTAACCTCCCCTCATCTACCACTTTCTACCACACTCCTCACTGTACTGACTGTCAGTAGTGTTACCAACATGTGCATATCCATTTTGATCCCCTTCCTCTTCCAATCCAGATCTCACCTTACTAAAAGGTGTTACCTACTGACTCTCCTGCTTTCTGGCCTCTTGGCATCTTTTACTGTGGTGTTAGCTTCTGCTTTTTCTGTTTGCCCCCACCTAGTGACTGGAAACTCTGCTGCTTGTCCCTCTCACTAACATATTATTTGTTGGCTGTCCTTCCTCTTTTTCCCTTCTTCCTTTGGTATTGTGTTCATTTAGTTTATCTGCCCCCTTCTGCACTCAGAGTAGGTTGGATGCTATCATTTTGAAGCCCACCACAAGGAGTTTCTAGGCAGAATACCACATCAGCAGTTTTGCAGACTGGGCAGCCTTCAAAGCTGAGTTTCATGCTGAGTTCTTTCCTCTTGATCTGGCACAGATGGCAGTCCTTTCCCTCTGTGACCTGGGCCAGTACGGCCAAGGAAAGTACATGCTCAACAACTATATTGACTCCTTTTGAGTGCTGATCAAGCAAGCATGTTACCCAGACAGCTTTCAGCTTTGCCTCACCTTTCAAGACAGTCTGCATTCCACTCTTGTGGATTGTATTGACAATCTGGCTAAAGAAAGGCCCAACAACAAGTGTATTGAGTCCTGGTTCAAGATGGCTTGATAACAGTGGCAGTTAATGAAACTGAAGCATGAGTTACATTGTCCTCAGTTGTTTGCTATGATGTCTTATGCCACCACACCTCTGCACACTATTTCCCTTACTCCTGCCCTGACCACTCCATCATCTCACTCACCTTCCTCTGCTCCCATGCATGTGACCCCTTCCTTCTGACCCTTGCCAGGCAGCATATCCATGGATGTTGATGCCTCACAACAACATTCCATGATGCCCCTCCTCTGTTGTCATTGTGGGAAACCAGGACACTTCACATGCTACTGCTCTCTAGGTCTAGAGGTCTGTTACCTTTCACCACTTAAGCAAGAAGAGCTTCTCATGCAGCTGCTTGCAGCCAAGGATGCCTCCAGCAACCTGTCACCGGATGCAGTAGTAGCAGAGCCATCCTCAGTGAAGGTGGTGGATTCTACTGCCCCTCTCCCTGAGGTAAAGGAGGATTTTTAGTCAAGTGACAGATGATTTGTATGCCTCCACTGCTTGATGCTAACTAGTTTGCATGTCTATTTATAGAATCAGCGAATACATCCCCCATTGTTGATGCTCCTTTCACAGAGCCTAAGACTGTAAGCACTCTCTTCAATGTACAGAACACTCCACCAGCCATAAACTTGGCTGGGCCACCATCCTCTCCTCCTACATTGCATCAGCACATCTCTGCTTGGGAGTGCTGCTTAGCATGTCAATATGTCATTGCCTCCATGCTGTCCCCCAATTCCCTCCATCTTGATGTTGAGATCAAGATGATCAACATGTAACAGAACCATAGCATCTCCATGCTCATAGATAGCAGTGCCATGGGTCTGTTCATTGATGCTATGTACATGGAATGACACCACCTCACCACCCACCCTCTTATGCTCTCCATCCTCATGTACAACATTGATGGCATGCACAACAAAGCAGGATCCATCTGCTCTGTTGTTGACTTAGTTCTCTGCTATCATATCTATGCAGAACATGTGGTCTTTGCTGTGACAAATCTGGAAAAGCAAGACATGATCCTCAGGTTCACTTGGCTCCATGAGCATAACTGAGAGATTGATTGGGCTAAGGGCAAGGTGCACATGAGTCAGTGTCCCTGGTAGTGCTCTACTTGTGCAGAGAAGGCATAAGTAAAGCACAAAGCAAGGGTTTGTGAGCATGCTGCCATACACACCTGTCATGTAGGGCATCTCTCCTTCTCCTACATTGACCTGCTGGATCCTTCCCCCTTGGCATTCCCTCATAGAGGCCCTCTACAAGAATGTTCAAGCTGTGAGATGTGAACCCCAATGAGAAGATAGACAAGACAGCAAGTTTGCCAGTGCTCCAGACTTGGAGTCCCTAGATGAGGCTATCAAAGTAAGTGACAAGATTTATGCTACCACTCTCCTACCTCTCCTGACCAAAGCTGAGATACAGGCCAGCCAGACTACATCTCAACACTTGGCCTAGACATTCGCAGCTAACTCTCAGCCCAAGTCATTTGGTGGTACTATTCCACATCACCTGCAAGACTTCAAAAACATATTCTCTAAGGCTTTCTTCAACTCACTCTCTGAGCACAAGCAATGGGATCACACAATTAAGCTCATTCCTGATGCTGAACCATTTAGCTGTGAGGTGTACCTGCTGGCTCTTTGGGAGCAGGACAAGCTAAATGAGGTCAAATACATCCTTCTAAGTTGCTGATAGCCTCCTCTATCTTCTTCATCAAGAAAGATGGGTCTCTACATCTGATTCAGGATTATCACATCTTGAATGCAATGACAGTTTCTAAATGCAATGACAGTGAGGAACTGCTACCTCTTGCCACTCATCTCTGAACTTGTAAACAACCTACAAGGTGCACACTACTTCATGAAGTTGGACGTCTGCTGGAGCTACAACAACATGTGCATCAAGGAAGGAGATGAGTGGAAGGCAGCATTCCAAACCAATTGTGGATTCTTTGAACTTCTGGTAATGTTCTTTAGTCTCACTGATAGCCTGGCCACTTTTCAAATGATGATGAACAATATATTCCATGACTTCATTGCAGAAGGTGTTGTTTGCATGTATCTCAATGATATCCTCAACTACACTAAGACATTGAAGGAACATCAACAGATTATGTGTGTCATCCTGGATTGCCTTCACCAATACCAGTTCTACTTCAAGCTTAAGAAATGCAAGTTTGAGCAGACCAAAGTCAAGTACCTTGGGCTAATCATCTCACATAGAACAGCTGAGATGGACCCAATAAAGGTGGCTGATGTGGTGGAGTGGCCAGAGCCAAAGAACAAGAAGGAAGTGCAGGCCTTTCTAGGCTTCACTAACTTCTATTGGAGGTTCATTTAAGACTTTTTTCATCACACCTATCCACTCTTTAACTTCATGGTCAAGGACAGTGCATGGTGATGGAGAGCACTACACCAAGATGCCTTTGACACCCTCAAATAAGCTGTGACTTTGCAACCAGTCCTCCTCTTTCCTGACAACAACTTCCTCTTCTATATTGAAGCAGATAGCTTTGACTTCACCATGGGGGCGGTCCTTTCACAACAGTCAAAGGAGGACAGTAAGTGGCATCCTGTAGCCTTTTACTCCAAGAGCCTGAATGCAGTAGAACAGAACTACAAGATCCATGATAAGGAGATGCTTGTGATTGTTTAATCCTTCAAAGAAAGGCAGCATTTTCTTGAGAATGCACAGCACAAGTTTGAAGTCTGGATGGACTACAAGAACCTTGAGTACTTTCAGATAGCAAAGAAGCTCAATCACCATCAAGCTTGCTGGTCCTTGTATCTAACCAACTTTGAATTCTCACTGCATCACAAACCTGAATAGAGCATGGGCAAACCAGATGCACTATCTCAGCAAGCAGAACATGGTATGGGGTCTGACAACAACAACATTGTCCTCCTCAAACCTGAGCTCTTTGCCATCCATGCTCTTGAAGGTATGGCTGTCCAAGGAGATGAGGCAAACATCCTCAAGGACATCCAGTGGAGAAATTAGGAGGGCCTGCAAGAGGACATGATGGCATAGGCAGTGATGGTGCTGCAAACAAATCAAGGTAAGAGCATAAAGTCCATGCATACTAATGAGTGGGCCCTTGAAAACAGCCTTCTGACCTTCCACAGATGCATCTATGTCCCTAATGTGCCCAAGCTATGAAGGTGCATACTTGAGCAGCACCACAATTCATGCATCATGGGTTACCTAGGCAGGTGGAAGACTCTGAAGCTGGTATCACAAAATTACTAGTGGCTCCAAATGTCTCAGTACATTGGCTCTTACACTAGCATCAGCAACCTATGCCTATGAACCAAGCCTCATGATCAGCTCTCTACAGATCAACTTCACCCTCTACCTATCCCTGCTGAATGATGGAGCATGGCATCTATAGACTTCATTGTAGAGTTGCTGAATGCACATAGATACAATGTGATCATGGTTGTGGTAGACCTCTACAGTAAGCAAGCACACTTCATCCTTACCTACACAATATGCTCAGCAATGAGGGCTGTGATGCTCTATCAGAAGAATGTTTGAAAGCTGCATGGCCTCTCTACTCCAGTTCATCATAGAGTTCACTCAGGAACTCTATCATCTGTTGGGCATGAAGTTGCATACATCCACAGCATATCACCTCCAGTCCAATGGTCAGACAGAATGCATGAATCAAGAACTTGAGCAGTACCTTCATCTATTCTGCAATGAACAACAAGATGACTGGGATGAGTTGCTGCCTGATGCTGAGTTATAGTACAACAACCATGTCCACACCTCCATGCAGTTCTCCTTGTTCTTCCTTGACACTGGTCACCACTCACATATGGGCTTCAAACCCTGTGTATGCTCATTGGAGAACAAATTGATAATCGAGTTCATGGATAAGATGAAGAGGGTGCAGGAGGAGGCAAAGGTGGCACTGACAAAGGCCAAGGATAACATGGCACATTACTATGACTGAGGCCACACACCTGCACCTAAGTATCAGCCTGGTGACTGAGTCTACCTACACACGTCCAACATCACCATAACATGACCATCATGAAAGCTTTCTTATTAGCAGCTGGGCCCATTCATGGTCCCCTAGCCTACTGCCTGAGGTTGCCAGTAGGTATGTGGCAGCTTCATCCTGTCTTCAACGTGGTGAAGCTGTTCCCAGCACCTGACAACCTAATTCCTGGCTGTTGCTTCAAACTGCCACCACTGCCAGTCCTGGTAAACAACTAAGAGGAGTACGAGGTGGAGGAGATACTGGATAGCCACCTGTTCTGGCAGAAGCTCTAGTTCAAGGTGAAGTGGAAGGGATATGGTTAGGAGGATGTATCTTAGGAAATGCAGGAGAACATGCATGCACCTAGCTGGATTCAGGAATTCTACCAGCATCATCCCAATGGAGCCATCCAAGGAATCT
>JAGGAW010000092.1:4511-21540 GCA_017657375.1 Termitomyces sp. T27 | reverse complement strand
CCCCCCAAAACCAAAACACCCCCCCCCCCCCTTTTCACCCCCCCCCCCGCCGCGGGCCAAAAAACCCCCCCCTCCCCCCCCCTCACACACACATACAAAATCTGCACATATATGCACCACCTCCTGCACACGCACGAGATGCTTGTCGCACACAACTTGGCTGTCGTGGATGCTGCTTGATCTCGACGATGGTGAAGGCCCATAAATCGTAATTTAACGAGCAAGGAAGCGGTGGAGCGAGGTGAAGCAGTCATGAGGGAGGGGGCAATTATGGAGGGAGAAGGAACAGGAGGGAGGGAGGGGGTAGGGTGCGAGTCAGAGAGTTAGATGTGATCTCGATGGACTATATATTATGAAGATTTAACCAAAGAAGTAGTGTGGATAGAAAGAGTCATGATCCACTAGTTATCGGTGTATAGTAGAGGTAATCAAATCCCGCCCGATCTTAGGCTCGTTACCAGCCTGTCCACGTTCGTTTGGCCTACGAGCAAGTGGGCAGGCTGGTAACGAGCCTAAGTAGCCCGATCTGTCATTCTGTGTTACACTGTTGATGCGTTCATAACGGGTGGAGTAGATGTGTCCACGCTATGACGTTGTAATAAGGCGGTATTGATAGGCGCTGTGGCGATGCAAGTTTGGCGCTGAGACATAACCTGACCGAGGTCACAACTCAAAATTCCTCGCATCTGTCAGTGTATATAGACTTGACAGATTGCACCGTTTCATATCCACAATGGTTCACTAAATCCCAGGAGAGCCGGGTAATGCGGATATTAGCTCTAGATCAGACATATGTCCCAGACAAATCATCAGTCAGATACCTACTTACCTACCTATCGACAGATTGCTCAACGTCTTAGACTATTATTGGAACAAAGGAGGGACTCGCGTGCTTCGGACACACTGGCATATAAGAAGACAGATGTGAGCTCTCAGATATCATGTCTTGTTAGCCACTTCTGCGCACCAGGCCAGCTATGGAGAATTGTTCATGGTTCCCGTTATCTATGGTTTCCAGCCACAATCTCCAATGCGAAGGAGTCAACCAAGATCGTGTACAAGGATCCCTGACCGGATCTGACGACAATGGTGCCGCCGACCATGGATGTTATCTCAAAGGTCAGAGCATCGATCTTGAGTGTAATGTTCGTGACCTGAATTATTCAGCGGAAAAGAGAACTCCGAGAATACCCAAAGATGAAGATGAGGACAAGCACGAGGACCGACGCTCAGAAAAAGTAATTTCTAGATCGACGTTCGATTCTGTTCACTCACTGATCGACTCAGCGCCCGCATGATTGCCATAATCACTACTGGACAGATTGGCAGAAAATGTTTAATGTGGAGAAAACGACCAGAGAAAAGCTCAAGAATGTTGAAAAACAAATGCGCCCATTAGAACTCAAGGAGAAGAAGATCTGGGTGTCTTGTGAACTCGATGGTGAATTTGACTCTGACTTGTTGTTCAAGGAATGTCAACGTCGAGCACATCAAAGTTCTTCGGTGGTCCGGCAAAGTGATGAATGGAGCACAAGTAATGAGAGCAAGAGCCAGATGGATATGAGCGCAGAGAGAATGATCATCGCGAGTTTGAACTCCGAGTCGATGATGAATGTGTCTTCAAATCGATCTAGGCACTGGTTTCGTAGGAGCCGTCCCGATGCTAAGAAGTACGAACGATGGGTGGTCCAACTGGATAATCTGCATACCCTGCGCTTGGAAAAATATCGACTTCTTTCTCCCCATCGAAAATCTATCAGGCACTTAACAGGCCCCGTTACTTCCAACAACTTGAAGCTTCAGGTGCGTATCCTTGTTTATTCCTTCTGCAATGACCTTTGAGTTATTCCCTTTGAGCAGAATACTCCTACATTCTGGGCCGTTCTCATTGGTGTTGATAATTATGGTATTGGACACCCTAATACTAGTCGAAATCTCGGAGGAGCAGTCGGCGATGCGAACCTCATGTACGAATACCTCTCCAAAGACCTTGGCGTTCCAGCATCCAATATCAAGCTTCTGATCAGCAACTTGAATGGCGATCATGCTGCCACTCCTACACGTGCCAACATCCTCAATGTACTCTATACCCACCTTCGCGACAATACCATGATCACGTACGGCGAAAACATCTTCATCTACTTTGCTGGACATGGGTCACTTTATTATGCTGCCAATGAACCGTCTTTCACCAGTATAGCTGGTAGATCAGGAACTATCGAAGCCATTTGTCCCGCTGACCGTGATTTGGCGGAACATCTCGATGACGATCATACTCGAGTTGTTGGCATTGACATCAGCGATCGCGAACTCAATATCATCCTCTCCGAGATTGAGAAAAAGCATGGAAATCACATCACAGTGATTCTAGATTGTTGTCATTCTGGAGGGATGGCGCGTGCCGCCAAACCACTGTCAGAACCCGAGAGGAAAACGCGCTGTATACCGGGATCTTCCGAAAAGCATTTGTCTACCCTACTTGCTGCCGCAGATCGTGACCCTCGACGTCATTCACAGAGTCCCAAAGCTCTAGATGATAAATGGCAATTTGACATGTCCACGCATGTTATCATCGGCGCATGCAAGGACTTCGAAACTACGGACGAAGTCTCCGGGCATGGTATATTTACGAGGGCTCTTCTGGCTGCCCTTCGATCTCCTCTAGGCAGGAATCCGGATACAACATACTCTCACCTAATTAACAAGAGCAAGGAGATGAAGCTACCATTTCAGACACCAGTGATAGCAGGCTCGGGTAAAAATTGGACTTTGTGGTTTCAAAATGGCAGATGCCCCGCCACTACACCCGCGCGACGATTGAGCTTGAGGAAGGGAAGCATCTGGAAACGTATTTTTTGAGCATACGAGGATGTTAGGACGAGTTCATTCACGCGCAAATCCCATATCATCCCATCTTTTGTACATATTTACATGTTTGGTCAACTTTCCGATGGTACTAGCGCGCTGACACGGCATAACTAGTGGATGTGGGATTACTCAGATCAAACTAGAAAATGACACGACCTGCAACCACTGATCCAATCCATACTTCAACAACATGTACAGTGACCAAGTATTTTGAATATCGGAGACAAGAGTTGTAAAAAGGCTTGTGATAGCCATAGATTCCATCAAGGTTCAACGTTCAATCAGCGCCTGTCTGATAAAGACGTCCATTTCAAAAACCTCTTTCAACTTTCCAAATCGCGATCATTGTTGATACATTCGGAACGGTGATGTAGTCGTTGTACTATGTAACAAGGTGTCATGGAATACGGTGGTAACTTCTTGGAGTATTATTGACTCCGTCGTCAGTCTCCGGGGCCACAGCGCTGCGGTGATGATAAAAGTTCCTGGCATATGCCAGTGCTAGTTGCCACTCGTTTGATCTTGATCATCATGCCTTTTTCGACTCGGGAAACTACAAAGTCTCTGAATTTACGAGGGTTCTTCTGTCTGCCCTCTGATCTCCTCTAGACAGAGATCCGGATACAACGTACCCTCAGTTTGTTTGCGAGCGAGGTAAATTTGCCGTTTCAGACACCAGTGACACAGCAGGCACGGATAAGAGCTCGATTTTGTAGTTCCGAAATGGCTATTTCCATAGATGCACCGCCACGAAACCCTCACAACGATCGAGCTTAATGAAATCAACAGAATTGAGCGTAGCAAAGAAAAGACGAGGAGCCATCACTGAAGGAGATCAGGAGGAAGTTTGGGCCGTGGCGACAACAACGAGGAGAAGATAATTGGAAGGCAAGGAAAGTGATCATGATGAAATAAGGTTCAAGTTTGAATAGAGTTGTGCGACGAATATCTCTCCACATCTTATGAAGTCTACTTACGCGGTATCGTCTCAACTTGGCACTGTCTTGATCATTTGGATTGTCTGTCTCTTGTCTTCTCGATATCAGTCTCTAATGCTGTGTATCTCGCCGCTGAGCACACTCTCTTGCCATAACCACCGTTGGACTTGAATGAATAAGGTCAGTTCCAACACGTAATCTTCTCCTCCAAATTGCGCTTCGCACAGGGCCCGACGGGCCCACAGACAAGCTTTGGCTTACCTGGGACATAGGGATCGATGAAAGGGCTGACGTGCTCAGCATATGGTGGACGGTTGACACCGCGTCTTGTCGTGTTGTGTTGGATTGTGTCCCCTGTATCGAGCGCCAGCGAGAATTGCGTGCTTATAACTAGGGCATGAAGGAATTCGAAAAGATTTAAGAACATAACCTCTACCCCCCGTACTACTGGCTCGACTTCTGCCCCCTCTCTGACTCGTTCTTCCCCGCCTCTAGCTCTTCATTCTCGCTTATCCCCCTCCCCGCTGACTCCACCTCCGCCTTCACCTGCAAGATTTGTCCCTGCACTGCATGCTCGCCTCTCCCACCCACACTCCGTATTGTTCACGGGCCGCTTCCTTTCCCTACTTCCCCAAAACTAACCTAGAGACCAAGGTGCCACGCCCCCCGCGCTCTATGACCCGCGCATATACGCAGCACCTCCTGCACACGAACAAAATGCCCATGCACCGTCGATGCGATGCTTGAAGGTGTGCAGGGTGTGCTTGGCAAGCCTTCCCCAATCTGTTCTGCATCTACGTCTGTCTCCCTGCCCCTACGTCCACAACAACTTCGATGCCCCCCTCGACCTCGACCTCGACCGCTGCTACGTCCACGTCCGCCAACACAGCGGCTGCAGGCGTCGCCTCCGGATTCGCAGCCGAAGTCCTTCATTTCGAAGTTACATACCACGATCTTGATCTTGACAATTTGGTGCTAGGTAGATGTGATATGGCGAGCGGAGTGAAAATTCAAATAAAGGAGTATAGTGAATAGTAGCCGTAATGTTAGCGGTATCACCCTAATTTCAAGATCTCACAAGTAGTCATTGGTAGAATCCCAAGATTGTTTCAAGCTTAGCATCTCGACAATAGAAGGGGAAAAAAACAAACTTGAAGAAAAATTCGGTGACACTGACAATTATGCGTGAAGGACCTGACCGTATTCAGGCACAACTGAGAAAGGATTCATCTCCATAAATCAGATCTTCTGGTGTCGTGGAACGGCCGACCCAAGGTCTGAATTTAGGTCACACAAATGATAGCATTGTCCATATAGCGGTACAGAACCGGATTTCGAGCAAGTAAATCAAAGTTTGTAAAGGTGGGGTTGAAGAAGATTGCCATTATTAACACTCCCCATCAGGCTTCGTAGGCCTGCAGCAGGTCCAGCAGTCGCCGTCCTTCTTCGCGCACTTGAACTCTCCTGTACAGGTAGTCTTGGTAGGGGAACATATCTTAAAACACGCGTCCGGTTCCTCTTCGGCCAAATTTTTGACGGCACCCACGACGCTTGCCGCGAAGAGGGCAGTCATAATGACAGCAACAAAATTGAACTTCATCTACAGGGTACAGAGTATGAGCTGCGACCTGGTAAAATGCGCGAGAATGCTTACAGTCGCAAGTCAATTACAGTGAAAACCTGGTGGATTGAAAAATGCACGTAGTCAAATTCGATGGTCTAGAAAGCGAAGATGAGAAAAAGACAACTAGTTCAATGGAGGAGTACATACAATTCAGACAGTGGAAGAGGGTTGGTTTGAAGCACACAAAACGATAGCCTTATATACCTTTCTCCTAGCAAATATGAACCTACAAACAACATCAGACGATAGGTCTGCTGACGCGACGGTGAAATTTTCAAGGCTAGAAGCTGGCCGTTATGGTGGCTCGAGTTTGATCTGATACTCGGATGCAGAACATAGTATGGAAAATCCGACGCGGAGAGAAGAGAGCTTGGATTCAAAACACTTGCTGAACACTCGACGTTTTGAACTTACGGCAGTGGCCCTGAGATCTCACCGAAGGCAGTCTACTAGGAAGGTAGGAATGTCGGTCATGTGTCCAAATTGATAAAATATGGATAACCCGATACAGAGAGAAGAAAGCTTGCATTCAGAATACTTGTTGGACATTGAAAGTTTTCAACTTACGGCAGTGTTCTGAGACCTCGTCTAAGGTAACCTAGGAACATACATAGTCGTACGAATGTCGGTTATGTGTCCAATTTCATAAGATATGGGACAGCCGACACGGAGGGAAGAGAGCTTGCATTCAGAATACTTGCTGGACATTCAAAGTTTTGAACTTACGGCAGTGGCCCTGAGGCTTCGTCGAAGGCAGTCTACTAGGGAACTACGAACGTCGGTTATGTGTCCAAGTTGATAAAAAATGGATAACCCGACACGGAGAAAAGAGCTTGTATTCAGACTACTTGTTGGACATCGAACGTTTTGAACGTACGGCAGTGTTCTGAGACCTCGTCAAAAGTAGCCTGGGAACACACATAGTAACCTCACGAATGTTGGTTATAGAGATGATTCTTGAAAGCAGCCTGGTGCGACAGTACTTGGACGGACGCTTTGAAATGATGAACGATAAATGAGAAAATTAAATTAAACTTGATGAATATGGTCTTACTGTCTTCCAAAACCAAAGGAAACGTTACGAGGGTCAGGTTCAGTTGGTTGTTCTTCAATCGCGATGAATCGCGATGAAGATCGGCGTAGACTTCGGGTCATGCAGAATTCCCCTAGCAAGAATAAATAAAACTAGATATCTCCGTGTCAATAATTTTTACTTACCTTATGTCGATCTGCGCAGTAGTACCCTTGGGAATAAAGTAGCCATCATGCGCGTCATCCTCGATCAAACAATGTGGCAGGCCTGGACAGTGTTTCGATCGAAGGATGTGTACAAGGAACTCGTAAAAGCTCACCAGTAGAAACTACAACATTCCATCGGAAAACCTCTTTTGTAAGGGCATCAATGTATGGAAGATATTGACAGTCCTCAAGCGTGGGAAGTCGATCATTACCAACAACTAAATCGATCTCCGAAACAGTCTAGAAGAAAAGGTCTAGCCTGCTGTAAGTTCAGCTAACCACTTATGGGTGTCAGCGCCACCTTCACGTGTCCAAGTTGATAAAATAGGGAAAACCCGACGCGGAGAGCTTGCATTCAGAATACCTGCCGGCCATTTAAAATTTGGAACTTACGGCAGTAGTTCGAGACCTCATCGAATGCAGCCTTGAAGCAGATGTCAGTTATATGTGCTCAAGTTGATAGAGTTCAGTATTCAGACCAAAAAGCCGCACTTCATCCTCATCCATGCAACGAAAGTAGATGGCCCAGCGAAATGGCTCATTCACATCAGAAAAAGATTATAACCCGAATCCGGAAAAGAAAAAAATAATCGCTTGTACAATGGCATCTCCCGGACGATCATTTGCCCATTTGATCCTGCTATCTCCACAAGTACGCCGCCAAACCCTACAGCTCATTTGAATGAAAAGCCGATGTCACGGACACCACTGGCACCGGTGGATTATGTCTGAGTGGTGTTCTCAGATGTCTGCAACAAAACTGGCTAATGTGCTGTTGTGCTGTTAGAAGCTTCACTCACGCAGACCCCAATAAATTCTTACCTCGTCCTCGAAGTATGCTAAACTTATAATAAGCTTCAGTCAAAAGCTCAGCACTCCAAAGTCAACCTGAGTGATAGAATACACCTGGTCATTGAACTTGTGTGTGCGATCACGACTCTACATGGTCGCCTACTGCTGGCGACATTGAAGTGGGTAATGTTTTCTTGGCCGTTCCAGACGCATCGAGCTGATTGATGTCAAACTCATGAACGGATATTCGGACAGATATGCGGCGCCAGAACTCAAGATCTCCAGTTACCAATAGCGATACCACGGCGCGAGTCTTCGCTCTTGGACTCGTGTTGTGGCAAATTGGAGTAGAGGTCTATCGCTTTTCTTGTGAAGACATGAACGGGCCACCGGTGTTGGGAGAAGGAGTGGCCAGTATTACGAAACGGTCATGACAATCATTTGTCTGATTAGTTGGCTAAAAATGCCCTAGGATCAGGAGATGGAATAAGTAATAAGTACAGGAAATGAGAGTTTAGAAGGCAAACTAGAGCGTACTTCAGGTACAAAAAATCATTCTCTGGGGCAGTCATGACGATAAATGCAAAAACATGGCGCGTCGATGGAGATGGAGACGAAATCAAGGAGTATCGAGATCAAGAGGAAGTTTGGGCCAGGGCGAGGATAACGAGAAGATGATTGGACGGGTGACGAAAGAGCCGAAATTAGGTGTCAGTCTTATGATTATTCGGGATGGTGACCCCAGGGAGACGTATGGATAGGGCTGTATGATACGACGAATATATCATCTTTTCCCCCACATCTTGTAAAATTCTACTTACCTCTCGGTATCATCTCAAGTTTGGCTTCTTTTTCTTGATTGTTTGGGTCGTCTGGGTCATTTTTGATTAAGATTGTCTTTTGATGCGTCTTTGCTGTAGATTAGCTCGCATGGGCGTTGTTTCCTTTGTTGTGGCAGGGGCTCCTGGCTACTAAAGGACTGTCGGTGCCAGAAGAAAGACGGGAGAGGCTGTGAGCATACAGAATGCCTCGGTGGTAGTATAGGCCTTAGTCTATAGAGCATACAGTCAAAGAACAGAGCCACATGATCAAGCGACGAGACCAGAAAGAGACCTTTCAAGTTCGAGACTGAGCCTGCGAGGACATGAGGAACCAGAAACAAAACCACACAACCCAATAGACCATCAGGCTCAGAACAATGAGCGCAACTCATTAAATGAAAATCTGGGGGAAAAACCAATGTACTGACGTCTTGCTAACGGCCAGTTTGCGCCTAGGAGTAACTGTTGAATGTCCACGTGTTAGTACAGGTCGAAGACAAAAACCAGGAATCTTGTTTTGCTCGGCGGATCCCGGCCCATCTTGCCGTTTATCGTCACAAGTACCAAAGTACTAGTTGGATTCCTGTGTCAAACGTGTGTCTGCAACGTCTCAGCCCGTCAAACCCCCTCTCTTCCTGCCTCCCAATCGTTTCCCCTAAGAACCTGGCCTCTGACACTTTCCACGAGGCAGCTTATCTCCTCTTCCACATCGTCGCTGAAGTACTTCTAGCGAGTCGCCGAAGGCTTCATCATGCCTGTTCGGACCAAGGTGAGTCTCGTCACTGTTGTGGTTTCTGACACGTAAGTATAGAGAATAGGCGCTCGTAAATGGCTTCTCTGATCTGATCAGGCTTTTTCACGTGTACTCCTTCTTTTCTTTTCTGATGTATTTTCTCATCCTTATGGCTATTTATGAGCTGCACCACACAAACACGGGACTAGGCGAAGTCGACCGCTCTTCTTTCGACTACGTGGAGTGAAGTTTCAATTACCTATGCCTCTTCCACACCGTTGACATCAAACTCAGCTTTAAGTCCTCCGGCTCGTCATCGCCTCCTCTCCCTTGCCTCCCTTCCCTGCTCCTCCCCCTTTCCTTAATCTCAACAACCCCAGCACCACTGCCTCCCTCTCCACGCTCCCATCCACCAAATCGCGTTTCACACATGGCACGACCAGTCTGAACACCTGTGACAGCTTGAGCATGACCTCTTTGTCTCTCCGATACATCCAAACACAATTTGAACGCAATGGGCCCATACGGCAACTCCGGCCCATCCGAGACGTGGGTGCCGACGTGCTCGATGCACAGTGAGCGGTCGACGCCGCAGCGGTTGAGATGGGGGAGGAGAGGGAGAGAGGAGGTTAGAAAGGACGATGTGATGTATCTATCTATCAGTGAGTTGGATGTGATTATCAG
This sequence comes from Termitomyces sp. T27, assembly GCA_017657375.1. Classification (NCBI taxonomy): domain Eukaryota; kingdom Fungi; phylum Basidiomycota; class Agaricomycetes; order Agaricales; family Lyophyllaceae; genus Termitomyces; species Termitomyces sp. T27. Next base: position 11,841 of record JAGGAW010000092.1, on the reverse strand, counting down.
AAGAGTAGCGAGAGCAGAGTATATTACCAAAATTTAAAACAAAGAAATATATAAGAGGTACCAACCTCATCTCAGCTTCGTGTCATTAATTCCAAGATTTGCAGGATGCATATGTACTCTGTAACAGCTCCACTTAGCTGCATTGTTTTGGCAAGCTTCATATCTTGGCAGTGGAAGCCGAAAAAAACTTCAAGAGTGTTGTGACGTTGTTCGTCTACTGCTAACTGCATGCTCTTACCATGTTTCTCTCATGGAACGGCAGCCGATCCAAGGCTCGAATTCAGGTCACACAAATGTTAGCATTGTCCATATAGAGGTAGTACAGAACGGGGTTTCGAGCAAGTAGATCGAACTTTGTAAAAAGTGTTATAGAAGATTCAAGAATCAGAAGGCTGTCATTGTCATTGTTTCGTCTCCGCAGTTGTCAGCCTTCCCAGGCTTGCAGCAGGTCCAGCATCCATTACGCTCCTTTGCGTACCAGCCCTTAGCACAGGAGGGCTCGCTGAAGGCACATATTTCTAAACACACCCCAGGGTGCTTTTCGGCCGAATTTTCGATGGCACCCACCACGCTTGCCGTGAAGAGGGTAGTCATAATGACAGCAACAAAGTTGAACTTCATCTACAGGTACAGGGCATGAGCTACGACCTGGTAGAATGCACAAGAATGCTTACAGTCGCAAGTCAGTTACAGTGATAACCTGGTGGACTGAAAAATGCGCGTAGTCAATTTCACGGTCTAGAAAGCGAAGATGAGAAAAAGATGACTAATTCAACGGGGGAGTACATACGATTCAGATAGTGGAAGAGGCTTGGATTGAAGGACACAAAACGATAGCCTTATATACCTTTCTCCTAGTAAATATGAACCTACAAACAACATCAGACGATAGGTCTGCTGACGCGACAGCGAAATTTTCAAGGCTAGAAGTTGGCCGTTATGGTGGCTTGAGTTTGATCTGGTACTAGGATGCAGAACATAGTATGGAAAACCCGACGCGGAGAAGAGAGCTTGGATTCAGAACACTTGCCGGACATTGGAAGTTTTGAATTTAGATCTCGTCGAAGGCAGTCTACTAGGAAGGTACGAATGTCGGTTATGTGTACAAGTTGATAAGGATAACCCGACACGGAGAAGAGAGGTTACGTTCAGAATACTTGTTGGACTTTCAAAGTTTTGAATTTACGGCAGTATTCCCAGACCTCGCCATAGGTAACCTAGGAACATACATGGTGGTACGAACGTTGGTTATGTGTCCGAGTTGATACGATAGGGAAAGCCGACGTGGAGAGAAGGGAGGTCACGGTTGCATTCAGAATACTTGCTGACATTGAAAATTTTGAACTTACGGCAGTATGAAACTTCGTCGAAGGTAGCCCTGGAACATGGCGGTACAGATGTCAGATGTATCCATGTTTATAGAGTTCAGCATTGAGAGCAAAAAGCCGCACTTCATCTTCATCCATACAACGAACTTGGTAGATGACCCAGCGAAACGGCTCCTTCGCATAAGAGAAAGTTTCCAACCCGAATTTACAAAAGGAAAAAAAAAAATATTGCTCGTACATGGCATTACCTAGGCGATAGTTTAGCCCTTTGGCCCAGCCATATCTCCGCGGTCCAGATTCACCCAAGTATGCCGCCGAAACCTACAGCTCATTGTAATGAAAGGCCGATGTCACGGACATAACTGGTGTATTATTCTCATGTTATGCTGTTAGAAGCTTCCCTCAAACCGATCCAACGATTTCTCACCTTATCCTTGAAGTACGCTAAACTTGCGCTGAGCTTCAGTCCAAGCTCAGCACTCCAAAGTTGTCCTGCACGATAGACCAGACATCGGTCATTGAACTTGTGTGTGATTGCGACTTACATGGCCGCCTGGGTAATGTTCTGTCGGCCGCTCCAGACGCACCCAGTCGATTGACCTCCCCATGAACGGATATTCAGAAGGATACCAAGATCTGGTAGCCAGGTACCAAGGAGAATACCACGGCGCGGGTCTCCACTCTCGGACTTGTGTCGTGGCAAATTGGAGCAGAGGTCTGTTGCTTTTCTCGTGAAGACATGAACGGGCCACCAGTGTTGAGAGAAGGAGTGGCCAGCACTACACATCAACGGTCTTGAACAGTGTCGCGACGTTGTTCGTCTACGCTCTTACCATATTTCTCTCATGGAACGGCAGTCGACCCAAGGCTTGAATTCCGGTCACACAAAAGTTAGCATTGTACACATACATAGAGGTAGTACAAAACCGAAGTAGATCAAACTTTGTCAAATTGTTGGAGAAGAGCCAGGAGCTGTCATTGAAACCGTCTCTTCTCCGCACTTGTCAGCCTTCCTAGACTTGCAACAGGTCCAGCATTCGCCAAACTTCCTCGCATGCCAGCCGTCAGCACAGATGGGCCTGTCGTAGGCACATATGTCTACTAAACACTCCCTGTGGTGCCTTTCGGCCGAATCTTCGACGGCACCCACCACACTTGCCGCGAAGAGGGTGGTCACAATGAGAGCAACAAAGTTGAACTTCATCTACAGGGTATGGAGTATGAGCGCTTGAGCTACGACCCGGTAGAATGCGCGCAAATGCTTACAATCACAAGTCAAGTACAGTGAAAATTTCGTGGATTGAAGAATGCGTGTAGTCAAATTCGACGGTCTAGAGAGCGAAGATTAGAAAAAGACAACTAATTCAATGGGGGAGTACATACGATTCGGATAGTAGAAGAGGCTTGGTTTGAAGCACACAAAACAATAGCCTTATATACCTTTCTCCTAACAAATATGAACCTACAAACGACACCAGACGATAGGTCTACTGAGGTGACAGTGAATTTTTCAAGGCTAGAAGCTGGCCGCCATAGTAGCTTGAGTTTCATTTGACAGGACGCAGAACATAACATGGAAAACTCGACGCGGGGGAAGAGAGCTTGCATTCAAAATACTTGCTGGACATTCAAAGTTTTGAACTTTTAGCAGTGGCCCTGAGACTTCGTCGAAGGCAGTCTACTAGGAAAGTACGAATGTCGGTTATGTGTCCAAGTTCATAAAATATGGATAACCCGATACGGAGAGAAGAAAGCTTGCATTCAGAACACTTGTTAGACATTGAAAATTTTGAACTTACGGCAGTGTTCTGAGACCTTGTCGAGGGTTACCTAGGAACATACATAGTCGTACGAATATCGGTTATATGTCCAAGTTCATACACTATAGGACAACCCGACACGGAGAGAAGAGAGCTTGCATTTAGAATACCTGCTGAATACTTGAAATTACGGCAGTGGTCTGAGACTTCGTTGAAGGTAGCCCAGGAATATGGTGGTACAGATGTCAATTATGTGTCCAAGTTGATAGAGTTCAGCATTCAGAGCAAAAAGCCGCACTTCATCCTCATCCATGCAACGAAGGTAGACGGCCCAGCAAAACGGTTCCTTCGCATAAGAGAAAGATTCTAACCCGAATTCGGAAAAGAAAAAAAATATCGCTCGTACATGGCATCTCCTGGACGATAATTTGGCCGTTTGGCCCATACATCTCCACAATCCAGACTCCACGGGTACACCGCCGAGGTGTCACGGACGCCACCGGTGGACTGTTTTCGAGTCGTTTTCTCACATGTCTGCGACAACCCTGTAACAGTATAATGTGCTGTTAGAAGGTTCAAGCCAACCCTAACAACACACTTCGGTCATTGAACTTGTGTGCGCGATCGTGACTCTACATGGCCGATCGACGCTGCGTTGTGTGTTGGGCTCGATTTTGTGTTGTGTTCCAAGCGCAAGTGACGGCGGTAGCGGGGACGTAAGTACATGCAAAGGAAAAGAGGGATATAGGCCACAATCTCTGGGCGCCTTTGACTTCCGACTCGCTCGCCCCCACCTTCTCCCCCGCCCCTGCCTCCACCCGTAAAATTTTACATCGCATGCTCACCCCTCTCGTCCACGCACCGCATCATCACGGGCTCCTCCCTTCCTCTAGCTTCCCCTTCCCCGACCACCCAAACCCCGTCCCTGACGCACAATCCCGAGATCACGATGTACACCCCCTCGGTGCACAACCCCACGACCCGCGCATACCACCTCCTACACATGCATGAAATGTCCGCGCACGTCGTGCACAACTTGACCGTCATCGATGCGCCGCTACTTGAGGGTGCGCGTAGTGCTTGGTCCCTCTGGCCCCGTCCTCATCTCCTTTATATCCACCACTACGTCCACCGCTACCGCGTCCGCCGCATTCACAGACGAAGTTCGATGCTTCGAAGATACGTACCTCGATCTCGACGAATCGACGACGATGGCGAGGGGAGCGTGAGCGTGATACAAGAGGTGCGGGCGAGGGGGGCAAGGATGTGAAGGCAGTTGAGAAGGGAGAAGTCCGAAGGAGAAGAAGGCGGGGACATCAAGCGGTAAATCAATATCCAATGCTAGTTAGGTGCGATATTGTGGTATATGCTACGAAAATCAAGGATCCACTACTTCAGTTCCGCATTGCCGATTCCATAGTCGTTTCAACCAGTCGCAATCTTGTGGGCGTGCAGTGAACGCAAAATCAAAGCAAAAAAAACAATTCTGTTCGATGGCTGAGTCCCGACGGTGGTTCGAACACCGGACCATGCGATATGTCGTACTCCTATAATGTAGGTACTGCAATCGCATGCTCTACCACTGAGCTATCGAGACATTATAATCCACCCTAAGAGCAACCCTATTGTCAGGTTCCGATGAGCAAGGCGTCCGAGTCGAGTGTAATTGTAAACTTGAAGTTATATACTTACGAACTTCAGAGCTCGAGTTGACGGATAAAAAACTTGCTGATCGGCTCTTCAATGCCAGTGTGACCTTGAACGTGTGCAGCGGCCAGCCCCTTGAATGTATTCCAAGTCCGACGCACGTTTGTTCTGTCTAAATCTCTCACCGTCAGAGTTGAATGTGGCATACGGATTCCTAGAGGTCTCTTTCACGTAGACTCGGAGTATATCACATCGCAACATGTCACGATTCACACATATCGAACAAAAGATACTCCTCTTACAAGACTTGATAGCACGCTGCACCAATATTAGGCCAGCGCTGAGCCTAGAGACGTTGATAGCCCAGGTGACTGCGAATGAAGCCTCTGTTTCCAAAGCTGAGCGAAAGTTTCAGTGCAGGATGCGTACGGTCAGGCACCAGTGACCTGCCCTTGACATCAATCCTTCTCCTTCTCGACGGCTCCGGCAGCAGGAAACATTCCATAACAGACGGTGTGAATCGAGTATAATTATCATCGCAAGCGCTCTGTCGAATGACATGTCACGTATCCTAGCTCCAAAGCTTATTCTTCACTCTTTACTGATCATTATTCACATTTGACGAACGACCAACCACCTCCTTCTCTTCCTTCCCTTCCCAACCTCTACCAGCCCCTCCTCCACCCCATACCCACCCCTGGCTCGAATCCCTTCAAAAATGGTTCGATCCCAGACTCTCCATCGGAAGAGACACAGATGCCCTCGGTGTGCTCAAAACCCATTTCCTCCCGACCTCCGAATGGGGCCGCGCCGCCATATTCTCCGCGCTCCCATTCTGGTGTGCGCACAACAGCAAGTGGAAAAAGAAACATTGGGAAATTCTGTACACATTCCTCCAACAGCTGTGGATCCCTGAGCATGAGAGTGAAGGAGTGGCGCCGTTAAGAGAGAATAAGAGGAGTTCCTTTGTCATGAAACCGCGTCCTGCGCGCGGAAAGCGTTCCAAAGAAGCTGACTTCGTGAGCAGTCAAGTTTTCGCATCTACTGACCAATAGATTACAAGCAACATGGCATACAGATCGAGCAGCGGATACTCCTTCAAAACAGCATGAGATACAATAACGATATTTCTTCCCTCGAGAAAAGTACTGCCACGGAATATGATGCACAATGTACCAGTGCTCGTGAACGAACACGAGACAATGGCTTTACGGGGACTCCCGCCAAGTCGGTCAACCTCAAATACCCAACGAGACAATACATACTGGACAACTTCACACACGAGCTGCTCAACCGCCGTTGGGCCAGCGCTGATCTCGTAGATCATACTTTTAATGGCATTGTTTCCATTTCTCTGGCCGCCAAGATCACCTTATGTTTCCTTCATTACGGGATCATTTCTGTTACTAGACCGAGACGAACAACAGTGGAGCGTGACAACTGGCCAAAAGCCTGTTTACATGCGGCATCTATGGCTCATATCGCTTCCAAGGTAGACAAGGTGACTGAGCAAATGAAGGAACGGTATATCTGGTCCTGGAGCGAGCATCTCAACACAGGAACAGAACGCGGGGCTCAAAAGTTTCTCAATATAGTCGGTGTCCTCGGTTACATCTTTGCAAATTTCTTCGACCTTGGTCCAAAGAATTGGTCAGAGCGCAGACTAAGGACTCGTTTCACGATTCTTCCTCGCACTTACAGTCGATTGCCACTTGGGTCGCCTGACAGCCGAAGTTGTCGACCTGACTTTTTTGCCCTACATCGCTCAGCTTTCGTCACTGAATGCGAACGAGACCCTACTCGCCTTCAAGAGTATTGTGAAGAATCTTCCGTCTTATCATCCATTAGTTCGTTGTGGCCTGAACTCAGCAAAGAATATCCTAGTATCTTCCCTTCCTTAGGTATGTCTCTTCACACGAGGACCTCTTTTTGCAAGCTCACTGTCTCCACCTTTCATAGTCCAGGGAGACGGAACCAATCCTCATGACTCAGATGACGAAGAAGAACATTTCGTAAGCCCTGAATCATTCACTCCAGAGGGATACGATGAACTGCTTGATGATGTAAGTAACGGGAAGTATACCGCGAATGAAGACGACGACGATGTGGACAACTTGTCTAAAGAGACACAGTCAGTTACTAATGATCTATCGCTGCAATTAACGGAACTTCTCAAGACTCTCGAGATGAAGGACGCCACTAATCTTTCTGATCCGGTATCTGCGGATGTCAAAAATTATGATAACGCCACATTTGTCGACCTCTCCGCTGTTTGCTTCCCAAACCTGTTGATCGCAGGAGAAGGGAAGCAGACCGACATGAAAGCTGCTACTGTGCAAACGACGGGTTATATGCTTGAACAACGACGGACTCAGCCCTGGCTTCGTTTCTATTTGGGACTTATGACTACCAAAGACAAAATGGGCTTACTACGCATCGATGCTACTGGAGTTGAAGAATGTGTCTTCCCCAAAAATGTAGGCCGTGGAGTCATCGAATCTATTCGTTTGTCCCTCGGGATTCTTCTAGCGACAGATCAGGAGCTCGGGCAACATCCTTCCTTTTCCTTGCGATTAGTGACGAAAATGTCTCCTT
>JAGGAW010000091.1:8849-21606 GCA_017657375.1 Termitomyces sp. T27 | reverse complement strand
TACATTACTCAATATACTTTGGATCTCCCTCTGCCAGCTGTGTGACTGAGCCATAGCCCCCAGAGGTTGCCCTTACAAGTTCCATGTTGGTAGGAATGTATTTAGGCATTACAGATTTGCAGTGATGGGAGCCTCATTGGATGGTCAGGATGACTCTTGATTCTCTGGAATTAGGATCTGTAATTTTGATGGTGGTGTTGTCAGCAGAGTGTGTTTTTACCAAGCTCTGTATAAGTACATTGAAGGGCTTGCCAAGTAGGATATCATATGCAGGCTGTTGGATGACATGTATCTGTAGGTAGAGAGTGATATCTTTGAGGGTGCAAGGGATGTTACATGCTAAGCCTAGGGAGGGGTCTAGTGTGCTGTTAGCACTCTGCATTTGGAGGATTACCAATGGATTGTAGGAGATGCTGAGTTTGTGTGCTACCTCTTCCAACATCAAGATGATCTGAGAACCACTGTCAGCAATACATTCCACTTGGTCCTTGCTGTCAACTAGCATAACAACAGAGTGGAGAGAGTTGGTTTCTTTAGCAACAATGAGGACTTCAGGCACATGGCCAGGGAGTAACGACTTGAGGTAGGTGTCCATAGGATCTTCTGTGATATAGGTGTTATTAGAAATGATCTGGGAGTTAGCATTACTGTGCAAAGTGACGTTACCACCAGGCCTGTCAATAGCAACAGTCTTAGGTGGTGGTCAGGGTGGTAGGGCCTCACTGGTACTATTGTCAGGAGCATCCTCTACTGTAGCATTGTGGTTAGCTAGCACACATTTAGGAATTACCACCATGTGAAGTTGGTTCCTTATTTTAGGGGAAGCAGTAAGGAGATCGCTGATGGTTACTTAAGTCTGGGTTTCGAGGATCTGGTTAAGAATGTTGGTAGTGCAGGCTTTCTGTTTTTTGATGTTGGCAATAGATAGGAAGGTCTTGTAAGCTCTGTCGGTTTGCCTGTTGGGCCTGGCAGTACTGCAGTTGATAGGGACTGTCAGTTGGCCTTGAGGTTGCCCAGTGAAAGGGTGTTCAGGGTTGGTAGTCAAGTTTGTGGAGTTGTTGGCATGGCCCTTGTCCTGTGTTGGAGGTGTTGCCATTTTCTTAGCAATCAGAGGTCTGTCGGCAAGGCTTCAAGGGTCTTGTCCAGTGGGTGCTGAGTATGGAGTGGTAGAAACAGTTGGAATGCTGGTGGACAGTTGGTCAGATCTGGTGGTAGCATTAAACTGCAACAGTCAATAGTTGGTAAGCAGGGCTTTAGCACGAGGAACATTCATGCTGTCATCCACTTGTCAGTTAGGTCACCAAAGTAAGTCAAGTTTGACTTCTAACACCTTGATTCTAGCATTGTGGGTTAGCATGTAAGAGTTGTCAGAACCTTGGTGGAGGACTTTGTAGACTAGCAACTGCTGGATATTTTGCTGGGCAGGATCTGAATCAGTGTTAGAGGAAAGATTGCTGGTAGCAATATTGTTGGGATTAAGATGGTGTCATGTGTTGATATGGTCCTTGAACCACTGTTTACCTGAGTACTGTGGGATCCATGCACCTGATGGTAGTACTACCTTATTTCTGTAGTTCTGTTGGCAGTGTCCTTGGATAGTGTAGGTTTTGAGTTCATTACATCTACTGTGTCCCATCATGTGGCCCAGTTCACTGCAGAAGTAGCAAGTGTTGGATTGGTTTGGCAGTTGTCCTTGTGAATGTTGGCTGCTATTAACAATGGTGGAGAGGCAATCAACCATGGCATTGATGGCAGATTTGACGATGGTGTCAATATCTTCCTTCTTCATGTAGATATTGTCACTAGGCTTTGCAGTGGTAGTTGCAGGTGCTGGCTGGGCTGTTAGGAGTAAGCCTGCAGATAGAAGGGCAAAATTGGTAAGAGACTCAAGGGGTAGCCAAGCAGGGCTTGAGCAGTGATAGTAGTAGCAGGACTAATGGTGGTCTAGAAAACCCATTTGGCAGCATCGTATACTTGGTCAATGGGATATGGGTTAGCAAAATGGTGATTGGGCAGCATTATCTCAAGTCTATGGAAGATCAGTAGCCAAACGACATTTGGTATACCTTGCTGGAATAGTCAGTGTTCTTCATTCTGGAACATCTTGCCTTTACCAATTAGCCAGGTGGAGATGATGTGGAACTGTTGGTAGTAGTCAGAGAAAGCAGTTAGTGACTGTATCCTGTTCTGCAAGGTGTTGGTAAGGAGCTGCTCAAGGTTGGCCAAATGCCACTTCGCTTCTTCTTCAGCACCACCAGGATAGAGTTTGATTATTGCTGCCTTCCATTCTTGATAAGTGTAGGGGCAGAGTTGTGTGCCATTGGCTGGCAGTAGGTTGCTGTGGTATTCTGGTAGCAAGGCCCATAGTTCAGCAGTATTGTAGGTGACGTATCGTGTGGTGAATTCCTTCTTGAACTTGTCATCAGTAATGTTGTTGTCAGTAAATAGGTACTCGAGTTTGTGGAAGTAGTGTGGGAAGTCCCTAGCTTTAGTTTCATCCCACTTAGGTGCAGTACTATGGCTGCACATCAGCATTTTGCCAATGGTAGCATCAGCCATGGCTTTTGTTGGTAATAATGATGGTAACTGAGTGTCAAGAAGTTGTTGATGAGTGGTAGGAGATGGTGACTGAGAGGGTGGCATCACAAATTCCTTGTCAGTATCAATAGGTGTTAAGGATGATAGTGACCCTGTGTCTATGTTGCATGAAAAGAAGTCAGGGATGTTGTTGAGAGTCAGTCAGTTTCCAGTGGCATGTAGTTCTTCCTCAAGGTTTGCTGGTCACAGAGTGCCAGAAGGAGTCAGTAGCTGTAACTGAGTAGGAAAAGTGGGTAGTGGTCGAAATAAGGTTGCTTTGGCTTGGCCTTCAGCTGTGGTGCAAAATTGTTGCTGTTGCCTAGTTTCTGGCAGTATTCTGCCTAGAAAACCCTCATGGTAGGCTCCAAAATGATAGCATCCAACCTACTCTGGGTGCAGAAAGGAGCAAAAGAACCAAAGAACACACCATCAACAAGAGGAAGGGAAAAAGAGGGACAGCCAACAAATAATATGTTAGTGAGGGGGGCAAGCAGCAGAGTTCCCAGTCACTAGGTGAGGGTGAACAGAAGTAGCAGAAGCTAATGCTGCAGGAGAAGATGTCAAGAGACAGGAAAGTAGGTGAGTCAGTAGGTAACACCTTTTGGTAAGGTGAGATCTGAATCAGGGAGAAGCTGGCATCAGTGGTAACCATCAGTAAGGAAATGGAGACTAACACTCCCACTGAGTTGGAGCTAATGCTCCCATAAGTTGCTGAAAAGAGATAAACACTGAGGCTACTGAGATGCTGAAGCTGATAATATGCTAAAGTCAATAAATGCTATAAGACAGGATGCTAATGCTGAGGCCTAAGCACCCAATACAAGGATACCAATGCAGAGGCTTTGAGATCTGAACTATAATGCTAGCAATGAGATGAGAAGGCAAAATTTGATGATTATTGATTGGGGTCTAAACAACAGGTTTTTATACTAGCACTGTGTCTAAGATTGGAAGATAGAGTATTTTAGATTTTGGTACTAATGGCAGTAGGTAGCTTTGTCCTGTGGATGTGGTGCTAGTGTCATGAATGGAAAACAAAAGAAATATATGGGAAAACACAGAAAATGTTGGACTGAAATGGAAAGTCAGTGTTTTATTGATATTTTGTAATGTTGTAGGCAGATAGAAAGTAACTGAAGATATTGGAATGCTTGGTGTCTGTCAGAAAGGGCCTATACCAGAGAGGGTTTGGTTGTAGTTTTACAAGCCAGCGTGGTTCACTAGTCTATATGTACTATCTCTTGGTTGTCTGGTGTAGTTCATGGCCAGGCAAGTTTGATTCCCATGTCTGGCTCTATTGACCTTTCTTTCCTGCACTTTTTGTTGTGCCAGTGTAAGTTCTAGGAGGTCACATGAATGTCATGTGTGAGGTCATGTGATTGGTCACATGATAGGCATGTCACATCTTCTGCTGTGGAACTAGGCTTTTTACTGGCTCTGTTGCCAGCCGTTTATGAGGCTCATCAGCGTGGATTGCATCCTAACTGCAACCAGTGATCATTTCTTCTATCCTGTTGCTGCTATGCAATGCCACTTAATTATCAACCACACTGTTCCTCTCAGGGCTCCTTTATTTTCATATTCAGAAGGTGGATCATGGAGACACCTTCTGAAGGATGGATTTTTGACTACTTGTAAAGGTATCTTCTCATCACTCAATCTTGACCTCATCCATAGTCACAGTTTCTATATTGGTGGTTCTGTTGAACTGCTGTCCACCAGTGTCCCTCCTGAAAATGTTATGAAGCTGGGAGGATGGACATCTCTATGTTTCCTCCTTTATTGGTGTTGGATGGACCTTATTGTGCCTAAAACTCTACCCTCCTTGTGGAACAAAAAGCATCATCATATATAAATACTTATGTTTGTACACTACTTGTGCTAAGAGGAAGAAGGGAAACAGTCTGCACATGACCGATCTCAGTATACAAAAGGGAGCTCTCAGGATGGCTGAGTCTTCCCCAAGAGAGCATAGTCATCTGGCATGGCCATCCCCCTGAGAGCTATGCAAACATTTGATGAAATGCAGAATAATGTATGGTTAGAGCAGGAGGAAGGATTTTTGCACACCCAATCTCTTGCCAAACCTTGGTGTAATTCCTTTGTATTCTCTTTGTATTTGCTATTCCTCTAACAAATCCCATAGCTGATGGACCCAGACCTGTGACAGACACAAAGACAAGAGAACATGAGCCTCAGATGCACATCAAGAAGGAAGAGCAACTAAGATTGATCTACCTATGACAAATGCAAAGACAAGAGAACATGCTACATATATTGTAAGTCATAGGTCTGGTATGGATGGAAAATAAGGATGACTTACAGCCTCAGATGCACGTTGAGAAGGAAGAGCAACTAAGGCTGTCAAGCAGAGTCCAATGGTTGAAGTCTGTAACAACACGTGACTGACTGGATGTGATGAACGAGGAGACCCAGGACAACACAACCCCATCATCACAGGAAGGAAGAAATGGTAGAGTATCTAAGGAAGTGAGACAAGTTCAAGAGCAGTAACAAATTTATAATGAGTGGTAGCAGGAAGAATTTCTGTAAGAATATCAGTGGTCATTTCATTAGTCAGAATCCATGAAGGTTTAAACAAGCCAGAGAGAAAATGTTTGCATATGAAGTGGTATCAGATGTCAATGTGTTTTAAATGGGAGGAGGTACTATCAGATTTGGCAATGTCTATGACACTTTGATTGTTGCAGAGGAGAGGGAAAGGAAGGGAAACAGGGAGACAGAGTGATGATAAAAGCAGATGGATCTAGATAGCTTCTTTCATGGCATGTGAAAGAGCCATATATTTGGCTTCAGTTGATGATAGTGCTACTGTGCATTGGCAGACAGATGACCAGGACATGAGGCTAGAATGCATAAAAAAAGCATAACCAGAAACACTTCAGTGAGTTGAAGCATCAGATGCCCAGTCTGCATTAACAAAGCCACAACCAGTGGGAAGGACTAGGTAAAGTGCTGGGTTACAATCTGTAGTGGCAAAATTGTATTCAAGGGCATAATGTGATGTGCCGACAAGATAACGGAGTATGCCTTTTGCTGCAAGAAGGTGAGCTTGTGAAGGATTTGCATTGTATTGTCCAAGGGTCATGGCTGTATAAGCAAGGTCTGATTGAGTACAGAGGCTGAGGTAAAGGAGCAAACCAACCAGTTGTTGATAGTGAATTTTGATATTGGTGTCAAGAATTTCAGGTAGGGAGTTTGGTGGAGGTTCTGGAAGGTTATGAAGGGGATAATGAAGGGGGACTTTGGATATCTTGGCATTGACAAGGTTGTAAGAGGTGAGGAGATTGGTGATGAAACTCTGTTGTGATAACCAAAGTTTCCACTGGGTGCGATCTCAATCAATGCAAATGCCAAGATATAAGGATGTAGGTTCACAATCAACAGCTTTAAAGTGCTTGTTGAGTTTTTGTATAAGCCAGGTGTACAGGGCAATGGAGTTGGTAGCATTAAGACCATCATCAACATAATCAACATGGAGACAGATTATGATGAAAAGAGGAGAGCTGTTGCTGGAGGGAGGAATAGAGGGATCAGGGGGAGAATCAAAGTAGCCAAAGAAAACACCATGGTTGATGCCACATCATTGAAGACATAAGCCTTTGAGAACTTGATATATAAGGAGATACCATTCATCCAAAGCTTGTTTGAGACCGTATAGAGCCTGCAAGAGACAATAAATAATGGAGGAATCTAATTCAGAAAGGCCAGGAATTTGTTTGCAGTAAACTTCATGAGAGAGTGGAGCATTTAGGAAAGCAGTTTTTATGTCAAAAGAGAATAAATGGAGATCATGCTTGGCCGCATAAGCTAATGTGATTTGGATGCTTGTCATTTTGGCCACCAGAGCATAGGTGGTGTCATAATCTTCAGGTTGTTGACTAAACCCTTGGGCAACTAGATGAGCCTTTTCCTTGCCATGTATGATGGAACCATAAGGATTGTACTTGAAAGCATAGACCCAATGAAGACCAATGAGTTTATGGCCAGCTGGCAGAGTAGAAACTTCAAAAACACCTTGTTGTTGTAAGCTATCCATTTCACAATGCATTGCTGCTTGCCAAACATCAGCATCAGGTCAACAAGTAGCTTTGAGGTAATTATCTGGTGCTTTAGATAGATTATATAGGCGCTGTGTTTGGAAAGGAAGAGGGTCTGAGCCATATATAGCAAGAGCTTTGTAGTCGGCAATGGTAGATTCCTCAAGCATCATCAGATCATCAAGGTCAGGGGAAAAAGATGAAGCAGTGAGGAGTGCATTCAAGTCAAGTAAAGCAGCAAGACCTTGGTTTGGTAACACATTCCAAGCAGCATGATCCACACAAAGGCATATAAGCTGTTCATTGCGAGTAGCTACTTCTTCCATGTAGACTTGCCCATGAGCTGTGGGATTGGCATTGTGATGAGGGCAATTGGTACCAAGGTTCTTAGGAGGCATTGATGGAATGAGTTCAGGAGGAATGACAGGGTCTTTATTGAGGTGGTGATTGGAGGTGAATCTGGTGGAGCAGAGGATGGATGTGAGGAAGTGGAGTGTTGGAGAGAGGATGGTTGAGTGGGAGGATTGGATGATGGAGCAGGATTTGATGGAGCCAGATTATGTGGACAAAGGAAACCCTTGACATTCTTGTTGAAAATTACATCACAAGAGAAAAAATACTTTCCATTCAGATCACAGACTTGCCAACCTAGACAATTTTCATCATATCCAACAAAGATAGCTTCAAAACGACAAGTATCTTCCTTTTCACAAATTTCTCAAGGCCAAAGAACAAAGCATTGGCAACCCCATATACAAAGATGTGATAAGTCCAGTTTCTTCTGTTCCATGACTTCATATGGTGTCATGAGTGGAAGAAGTGTCATGGTGGGAAGTCAATTTTGAAGGTACTGAGCAGTGAGTATGGCATCACCAAGAAATGACATGGGAAGGCCAGATTCCACCATGAAGGCCTGAGCTGTATCTTCAATAGTTCAGATGAAGCATTCAGCCTTTCCATTCTGTTGATGAGCATATGGCACAGTGTACTGGTGATCAATACCCTTGGACACTAAATAATTATGGAGAGTGCCTGCAGTAAATTCCTTAGCACCATCAGAATGAACAATCTTTACTTTATTCCCAGATTTCAACTCCCAATTTGCCTTGACACATTTGAAGTGACCAGTGTCATGCTTTTTTGTAGAGAGGAGAGCGGTACTGCTGAAATTTGAGTGGTTGTCAAGTATTGAGTGGAAATGGGAGGTTCAGCCATTTGCAAACAAGACAGGAAATGGACCACAAGTGTCCATGTGTAGTAGGATTACATATTGCAGAGGCTCAACATTCCAAGTGATCATATAAACAGGCTGCCTGTTTCCCAATGATGCATGAAATGCAACAATCATCAAGAATGGTGCCTTCATATTCAACTCCATCAGCATAATTCTTTGTGAGAATGGCATGAGTTGCATTGTAGCTGGAATGACCAAGTTGACTATGCCATAGGCCTGGTGTGGCAATAACTTTGGGGAAAAATGCTGGTGTGGCAAATTGTGTGGGTGATTTCATAATGGTGGATGAGTCTGGTGGTGGAATGAAGTCACAGTGCAGAAACAATAGACAATTTGAGACTGTTGCTTTGAAAGCCTGTCCACCAATGATGGTTATGTTGGAAGGAAAAAATATTGATGTAGCTTCCTTTTCAAAAGTTAAACAAATGTTGTTCTTGACCATAGAGCCAACCAACAATAGGTTAATTGGTACATCAGGAGCATGAAGACAGTCCCAAAGGATAAGAACAACATTTCTTCCATCAACATGCATGTGGAATCAAACTTCACCCCAAGCTTTCATTTCAAGTGTACCATTATTTGCAGTACCAATTGGGACAGCTTAGTTGGGATTATAGGTCCAAAAATTGTGTTTATCACAGATGATATGAATCAAGCATCCAGAATCAAGGATGGTATTGAATCAACCTGAAACTGAGATGAGGACCAATGGCAATGGCATTGCCATATGCAAGAACTCATGATAAGTTGGGAGAGCAGTGAACTCATTGAGAGCTGGAACATAAGCAGAAACAGGGATATCATTAGAGTTGTCTGCAAGAGTTACATCTGTTTCTTCTGTCTCATTGACTGTCTGTAAAGGAGTAGCAATATGATCCAGTCCTGACATGGTCAAGTTTGCTCAATTCTTATTATGCCCAGGATCTCATCCACTTCCGGTCCCCCACCTTTCTGCCAGCACTGCTTGATCATGTGACCATACATGTTGCAGTTCAAGCATTGCACACGAGGACAAAGATTGGAGGAAGTTGATTCAGTAGTAGGAGCAGAGGAAGGAGTCGACAAAGATTGAGAATTGGACTTGGTTGTAGAATTAGTGTTTGGCTTTGGTTTTTGATTGGTATTGCAAATGGCAGCTGTCATGTCAAGAGCATTGTTAGCAAGAGAAGTGAAGTTGAAGGTAGCAAGATCAAAGGAATTGTTATTGTACCAATAAGATCAAACCTTTTCTTTGGCAACAGCATATTTGCCAAATGATGGGAGACCATTGACAAACTTCTGAGTACATTGAAATGGTGTAAAGTCCCATGGAGAACCAGAGAGTTGACTGATTGCAGATTGCCATGCCTCAACATATGCCAGGACCTGACCAGGAGTCAATGCAGACATCACAAATACTTTGTCCTTCATAAGGTCAGCCATAACTGCACTCCCAACACTGAAACACTTGCAAAGAAACAAAAGTGTGTCACAAGCAGTACATATCAGCAGGTCATATGGACCACCTTGTTTTGGGGGAAGTGAGTTTGCAATCTCAGAAGAAAATTTTCCAACAATAACATGATCAGCTATTTCATTGTTTGCCCAGAAAATCTGGTAAGCTTCAACTTCTGGTGGCGTCAAGTCAAAACCATGTGGAGGAGGTAGGACCATGTGACTGGTGGGATTGATGAGATTGCCCAAGACTGGCACCCTACAAATGTGGCCTCGGAGACCAATACTTGAGATGACCCATGTGACTGCTGCTTCCCAAGCAACCCAATCTGCAGAGGATTTTAGAACAGGTATTGTACCAAGGCTTGGAAGTTTAGTCTCAGTGACAGTAATCTTGACAGGATTTGCAATGGGAGCAGGAGTGGGAACATGGGGAGTAGCAAAGTGTTGGAGATTCTGGAAAGGAGGAATAATATTCAGTAGAACTTGTGGAATATGGGGATGAGGATTAAAATTCTGGTGCAAATGGGGTTGGAGCAGTGGTGGTTGCAGAAATTGTTGTGGAGAAACAGGTGGTACATGAGGAGGAACTAGAGGTACATGTGGAGGAACTAGAGGAACATGTGGAGAAACAGGTGGAACATTGGGGGAAACAGGTGGATGAGGATTATCAAACTGCCAATGAAAATGCAGAGGTGGTGAACAGTTGAAATTTCTAGGTGGAACAAAATAAGGAGGTTGAGGTGTATGAAAAACAGGAGGAGGTGCATGATCAAAGTGAGGAACAGCATTTGGGTTTAAATGTGGAGGAGCATACTGGCAAGAATGATGAGAAGAAATGGAAGTAGAATGGGAACATTGAGAGTATTGAGATGAAGTTGAAGCTGGCCATGATGGAACAGAAGAACAAATTGAATTAGCGGAAGATGTACAAAATGGAGGTAACAGAATATTATGTGCAGAAGGTGGATGAATTGATGAGGATCAAGAGAAATGATCAGGTCAAACAAAAATTAGGATGATAGTTAGAGTCAGACTGAGAAGGAGCTGAAAGACTATGGTGGAGAGGCCACTGAAGAACAGGGGCATGAAATGAAGATGGAAAATTAGAGGAATGATACATATTTGAAGTGAAAGGGGAATATATGTGGGGGTTGTTACTCTGAAGAAGACCAGAAGGAGAGTATGGACAAGATGGAAAAAATCTCTGCATGCTTAGAGCAGTGGGGATTGATGGTTGGCCAGGCTGTCACCAAGTATGGTTTGAGGGTCTAGCATTCAACATGGAAGCAGTCCATGCATAACCAGTTTGCCATGAAGAAGATCCATTGTCCTGTTGGTTGGAAGGCCATAAGGACTGAGAAGACAAGCCAGCCTGGTGTTGGTTGGCCATCATGAAAATGGGTGGAGGTAGCCAAAATCACACTAACAAATAAATAAAAGTGAGTTGCTCTCTCTTTGAGGTCAGATCAATCTAAAGGGCACCCATAACCTGATGGACCCAGACCTATGACAGACACAAAGACAAGAGAACATGAGCCTCAGATGTGTGTCAAGAAGGAAGAGCAACTAAGATTGATCTACCTATGACAGACACAAAGACAAGAGAATGTGCTATGTATATTGTAAGTCATAGGTCTGGTATGGATGGAAAATAAGGATGACTTACAGCCTCAGATGTGCGTTGAGAAGGAAGAGCAACTGAGGCTGTCAAGCAGAGTCCAATGGTTGAAGTCTGTAACAACACATGACTGATTGAATGTGATGAACAAGGAGACCCAGGACAAGAATAGCTCTGCCTTATTGTCAGCTGGGACTATGTGCAGCTGCCAGCTAGTTCCAGCAAGAAATAAGGCAGAGTGGAATCCAGATCTGTTAGTTCCCATTTTCCTGATTTGGGGTGCTCAATACACTGGTGACTGAGACTTTGTCTCTCTCACTTGTGCTCATCAATTTTCTTTGGCCCACCCACCCATCCCTAACACTGAGGAAGACTTGGCCATCCTGAGAGCTCCCTTTCATGTACTGAGATTGGTCATGTGCAGACTGTTTCCCTTCTTCCTCTTAGGATTTTTGCACACCCAATCTCTTGCCAAACCTTAGTGTGTATTCTCTTTATATTCACTATTCCTCTAACAGATCCCATAATGAAGTTAAAACAGAATGTTTTTATGCTACCAATGAGGAACTCAAGCAGTTGCAACAATCACATGGAACACCTAGAGAGGAGGCACAAGTGGAACTGCTCCCTTAGGGAACTCCCACTTCGATGACCTCCCTCTAGGTGAGTGCATCTTACACAGAGGCAACTCCCTCTGAACACAACCTCACGATAGATCAGCACAGTGTAGACTACAAGTTTTAAACTACACATTTGACCTACATTCATTGTACAAGTACTCAACTTGTTGCTCCTATTACTAGGCATATGAGTGCTAATGTCAGACCATCTACCTCCACACCTGGGTTGACCTAATCCAATTGACTGAATATACACTCCACCCCCCACAGCAATTCCAAGCAAGGAAATGACCCTGGAGTTGATGCCACATTTGTGAACTCACCCCCTATTACTCCACTTGAGTCCAAGTGCACCATCATCAAGCAACTCAAGGGACATGTCAAAGCTTTCCACAGGGGAAAGAAGTCAAAGCCCATTACTATCACTGCAATTGTCAACACCACCAACACCTCTTGTATCCTCCCAGAAGGGTGACAGGATGCAATCAACAGTTTGCAATCAACAGTTATATGGCCCTCATCGACAACATTGAAAAGAAAGCAAAGTCCCAGCTACAAAAGGCCAAGCACTGCAAAGCTGCCCAGATTGTCCAGAGATCAAGTGGTGGTCCTCCAAACACTTCTGGAGGAGGTAATGGAGGTGGACTCAGAGGTGAACCAATTGGCAGAGACAGAGAAAGGTACTTCGAGGGAGAAGGAGGTGATCACTGTCAGAGGAAGATGACAATCCAGACCACAGTCACCCTTGGAGATCCCTCTCCCCTAAGTCCATTGACCGCCTCACAGACAAATATGTCAGGTCCATCCAGAGAAGCCTCTCAAAGCACAAACAAAGTGCCTCCACTAATTCAGGAAGCAATTCCTCTGAATTGTCTTCCAAGTCTTCTAGTGAGGATGGCAAGCCCAGATCCAAGAAGCAAAGAATTGATGAACGTAAGATGCCATGGTTTGAGCAAGAGCAGTTTGCTCAAGAGACTGGGGATCCCAGATGCGCAAATAACCAAAAGCTCCTCTGACAGTACATGCAAAATGTCAGTGAAGTCAAAAGGCAAATACTCACCTCACACACTGCCCCCTCCGATTTTCCTGCCTCTAAGTGGGACAAACTCCTCAGGGGAGAAGCTGCCTGCTTTGACTCAATATATAGCACTGTCAGACATTTGGGAGCTTTTTGAGAGAATCAAGGGCATCTCAGACAGCATGAGTTTGT